>CM031921.1:24108240-24160250 GCA_018703695.1 Prunus fruticosa
TATGTATTTCTGTGATTGTGGCAAATAACATTCTTGGCATGCATTTCCAACTTCATGTATATACTTTGTTGTTTATGTAGGGACAAGCTATGTTTACAGGACCAGAGATTGGATTTGCAAGCTTGATATACCCAGAATCCAAAGGGCTTGACCCTACTGCCGCCGGGTAACATGATCTGTTACTTTGTAATACATCCCCAAAATTAGCTTAACAATATGTATTTACGTATAGTTCATTTTCATGAGTTACCCTTTTGCAGTGTGTGCCAATCCCTGTCACTTAACAAAACTATGGTAGCTGGAAAGGTGGTTCTTTGCTTCACTACAGCCAGTCATAGGACAGCTATAACAATTGCTTCAGCAGCTGTGAAAGAAGCGGGTGGTGTTGGCCTCATCGTAGCAAAGAATCCAAGTGACGCCTTATATCCATGTAATGAAGACTTCCCATGCATTGAAGTTGACTATGAAATTGGCACCCGAATACTGTTTTACATCCGGTCTACCAGGTAACATCGATTAATTATCGTCCTTGTTGACACCGCGATTATTATAGCTAGGTTTGTTTGTGAACCTCAAGTTTTGTTTGGAATGCACAGATCTCCTCTTGTAAAATTGAGACCTCCGAAAACATTTATTGGCAAGCCACTTTCAGCCAAGGTGGCTTATTTTTCATCTAGGGGGCCAAACTCCATTACACCAGCAATTCTTAAGGTATGCATCCACACTACACTGAATGCAAATGCTTAATATATAACAGGCAGGGGGCCTATGTAGTTCTTGTCCGCATAAATCTTTCTCTACTTACCCTGGACACCTACAAAAACCAGACAACAAAGTGAAATTTCGCCTGTGAAAGTTTTAGTAAATTGAACACTAAACCTGTTCTTCAAGAGATCATCTATTTTTCCTTCATGTTACTGGAAAGCTCTCAAATTTTGTCTCCTATAACATTAGCTAGTTCCTTCTTCAAATTTAGAGAGAATTCCATGTCTATGCTCCAATTTCGCTTCGAGATTCACCATAAAAAACTCTTCTTAGATCATCTTCTTGTTATTTTTCTGTTGGACAGCCAGATATAGCTGCCCCTGGTGTGAACATTCTGGCTGCAACTTCTCCACTTGATGCACTAGGGGAGGGTGGATATGTCATGCACTCAGGAACATCAATGTCAACTCCTCATGTCGCAGGCATTGTGGCTCTTCTCAAAGCGATACATCCCAATTGGTCTCCAGCAGCCATTAAATCGGCACTTGTCACAACTGGTAACCACATGATCACATGTTCCTAATTTCATTAACAATACATGCTAAACTTAACAATGTTCTAAATTTTCATGCAGCATGGGGGAATGGCCCGTCTGGTTTACCGATCTTCGCAGAGGGATCGCCTCAAAAGCTGGCAAATCCGTTCGATTTTGGAGGCGGCATTATGAACCCCAATGGAGCAGCAGACCCTGGTTTAGTATATGACATAGGCAAAGCCGGCTACATGCAATATCTCTGTGCAAGGGGCTACAACAACTCTGCCATCTCTAGGCTTGTAAGGCAGAACACAAAATGTCCCATTAAGAAGCCCTCTATCCTTGACATGAATCTACCCTCCATAACCATACCAAGTCTCAAAAATCCCATCACAATAAAAAGAAGTGTTACAAATGTGGGAGCCCCTGAATCCATTTACAGAGCTACCATTGAGCCTCCATTTGGTACAATTGTATCGGTAAATCCCAATGCTCTGGTCTTCAACTCTACAGTTCGAAAGCTCGATTTCACGATCACAATCTCCGCAATCCACCGGATGAATACTGGATACTATTTCGGAAGCCTTAGCTGGGCTGATGGAGTGCATGTTGTAAGGATTCCTTTGTCTGTGAGGACAGAGTTTTTGCAACCTTATGATGCAAATGATGACTGAATAATGAAATAATTTAGTAAGCTATTTACTCTGTCAAAGTTGTGTTAATGAACATTAGAGTGGTCAAATTCCTTAAGAGTGCTACTATTTCCACCTCCCTATTCTATTTCCTCACCCACCTTATCTTCCCACTCACCATGTAAATTTGAAAATACACAATCCTATCTTTTCACCCACCATTATTCCTAAAATACCATTTAATTATTAATTCAAGAAAATTCTCTTTACTAATCCATTATCCGAATCCTCTACTTTGGTTTTTCTCATAATTAAAACATACAAATATATTTTCCTTAAAAAACGTAAATTAAAAAATAAAAATTATTCTTAAATAAACGCCGAGTTTAATGTCTTTCCTCCTCTTACTTGTTCTTCTTCCTTTCTCTGCAAGCGTCTCTGTCTCTTGAATCCAAAAATTCCCACCCCCTCCTCTCCAAAAAGCTACCCTTCACCGTTGTACTAACATGGGTTTGATTTTGATTAATATTTTGATAGACCGAAATCGGACACTTTAGCTACCCAATTCTCGTCCAATAGAATGTTTGTGGTTTTCACACCTCTATGGATGATGGTGTACCTGGCACCAGTATGAAGATAATGTAAACCTCTAGCAGCTCCAATGCAAATTTCCAACCTTTGCTTCCATGGGAGGTTGGTTGCTCTTCTACAGGTGTTCCTTTAGAGTCCCATTAGCCATGTAATCATAAACATGAACCATCTCACCGTCTTCTTCGCAAAAACCAATTAAAGAGACTAAATGCCTGTGTCTAACCTTTGAAAGCATCTCAATTTCAGTTTGGAATTCATGAATTCCTTGCTCTGAAAAAAAGAAAAGAAAAGAAAAAGCAATATATAGAAATAGAACATTCTCCCAAAAGTTCCCTCTCTCATTCATTATTCGGCGTCTCTTTGTTTAATTAAGGATTTTTTTTCTCTCTTTTAATTCTTATGAAATTGAGTTTTTATTTTAGGGTTGAGATTTTTTCGTCAAGTTCTTAAAAGTCATTTTACAAAAGGGTAAATTTGTTTATAAAATTTTAAAGATAAGATGAGTGGAAAAATAAGCAGGGTGGGTGGAAATAGAAGCGCTCTTCCTTAATCAGCCCCACATCAAACCAAAATAACCGTTGGTCTTGGGCAGTTTGAGCCTCACTTCGATTTAACTAATTTTTGGGCCAAAAACCCAAAATCCAAGAAAACTGAACTCCATATGTAAAATTGATTTCATGAATTTACAAAATTGTTTTGGGGATACAATGAAGCAATGTTTTGACCCATAAAAAAATAAAAATTTATCCCAAACAAATGGTTCATTTATATAATCTTTGATATTTTTGTTTTAACTTTTTCATAACAATTTTATCCCTTTAACAAGCTGCGTTTAACAAAGGTTAAATACTTTCGTAGAGAATGATGAAACATTCAAAATACCATAAAATGTCCTTGGTTGATGATAGTATTAAGAATTGAAAATATTAAATAGATGAAGATAATATAGTAAATTTATATCTTTCTGGATTAAAAATATATAAATATAAAATAAATCAGAACATGCCTTTTATTTTAATTGAACAACCAATTTTATAATGTATATATTTTTGGATCAAAATATGTAAAACAAAAAACAAACTCAGAACATGGTCTTATTTTTATGGAACAACCCATTATCTTTCTTACTTTTATAATTAAAACAAAATTAAAAAGAGATTTGACTAGGATCATTAAGAAATAGGAGGGTTTCTTCCATTGTTATTCTATATCATATTCATCATTATCATTCTAGCAAGAACTTCTAGGAGCTCATTAAGAAATGGGTTCAGGACTGACTTCTCAATTATTTGATTTGTTTATTTTGCAAACTTATCTTCTCAGATTACATTGGTTGGCAAGTTTCTTAGGCCTCAATCCTTTAATTTGTTTATAACATAAATTTATTCATTTTTTAGTCCCCAAATCTTCCAAACCAATTTCTTAGACCCCTTTTCTAATCAGCCTCAGAAAATTAATACCATTTTTTATTAGTTGTTTTATGCTTTGTCTTTGTTGATGCTAATTAACTCCAAGAGGTTGTTGAGTTCATACCCCTAGTCAATTTTTTGTTAAATTTGAGAGAGAAGAGCCAATAGCCCACTACTAGCAACACTGATATTGTCCCCCAATTTAACCACCTACAAAGCCCAATAGGTATGAAATTTTATCACAGAAGGCCTTGGTAATATTAGTAGTGGAACCATTCATTATATGTTGTATTTTATTTAGTTAAGTTTCCGATGTAAGACTTATATTCTTCAACAATCTTTGCAAAGACTAAGGCTTATGATCCAATTAGCCACTTCACACGGAAAAGTACTGATCAATCTTTGAATTTTGACGAAACAGGAAGCCTTCCTCCATCCCTAACAAAATTCATACAGAATGTATATAATATGTGTCAAAGTCAAATTTCATTTGTGTAAGCATCATATAATGCTTGCATAAGAAACAATCCTACCCTCCCATGGGCTTAATGTGTTTAATCAAACACTATATAAGGCAATGCACCAAACTTTTAAGCTTCAAAAACTTGAAGCTTAAACGCCATGGCTTCTCTTTTATTGAAGAAGATGAGCAACATAGTTTCAATGTTTGTGACATTTAATATTTTCTTAGTGCTCTGTACCCAAAACACTATGGTTAGGACGGTCCATGCCAAGAGTAAAGTGAGTTCTCCCAAACTAGAAATCTCTTCCTTTTCCAAACCAAAAAAAAACATATATGTCAAAACATAGAGAATATTGAGAGGAGATAGTGGAAAGTGTAGAGAGAATGAGAGTTGTGGAATATTTTCTGATTTTCACTAATGTTTCATTCCTTACAATCAACACATATATATACAAATTCCTAAGACATTAGTCAAGCCCCCCAAGTTAGGCAACCAACCTAGTTAGGCAACCAAACTAGTTAGGCAACCAACCTAGTCAAGCCCCCCAAATATTGTAGGTGCCAAACATTAATTGACTACATAATTAATACATTAATTGACTACATAATTAACACATTAATTGACTACATAATTAACACTCCCCCTCAAGTTGGTGCATAGATATCACAAATGCCCAACTTGCCAAGAGAGTTGTGGAAAGCTATAATAAGAGACTTCCTTCATTAATATGTCTGCATCGAGCTTCTTCTTAATAAAATGTTGATCCACTTCAACATGCCCCCTCACGTGGGACCACTACATGGTGGGCCACACGTGGAGCAAAGGCCACATCGAAGTTAATCATTTCGGTCTGTCGGTGGCAACACCAAATCCAAGTGCAGCCGATTGGTCGGTAGATCACATAAACCATGCGAACAAGGCAAAGGCAAAGCAAAAAACACAGAAACCCTGTGAATACGGTAAGAACATAGAAACCCTGTGAACACGGTAAGAACACAGAAACCCTGTGAACACGGCAAAGGTAAGGTAAAGGACACAGAAACCCTGTGAATATGGCAAGGACACAACTAAACCCTAAAATAGGGAAAGGCACGTCAAAATAAAACCAAACCCTAAAAAGAAAGGGTAAGGCAAGGTAAGGCAAATAAAGGCCAAGCAAAGGCAAGGTGGCACGACAAAGGCAAGGGCAACCAAACCCTAAAAAATAGGATAAGGCAAGGTAAAGCAAAGGCAGGGTCAACAGGCATGACCATATCGGAAACACACCGGCAAAGGCAAGAACACGGTAGAAGCAACAACAACATTGTCCTCAACAAGAGACAACAACATCGACAGGAGCAAGAGCAACACTGGTACCAGCAAAGAGTAATATAAGCCACTTGGCACCGGCAAGACAAGGGCAGGGCAGGACAACTGGGCAGAGGCAACTTCTCTTCACTCCCCCTCCCCCCCTGAAGAGAAGGGGTCGATGGAGCCATATGATCAATGGCACTGGCACCAAGTGAGAGAAATCTAAGACACTTGGCACCAGCAAGAGCAATATAGTAGGCAACAACAACAATACTAGCAGCATCACAAATACTTCCATTATTGTAGACACAACTTCTCTTCACTCCTCCTCTCCCCCTGAAGAGAAGGGGTTGTCAGAACCATAAAAGCAGTGGCACTTGAGAAAAGAGAAGCTGACTGAAGCTCAGATGTAGAAGAATCAGTCATGGCAGATAGGTAATGAATTGCAGGCAGCGGAATAGATGAGCGCAGTGTCACTCCCCCTCAAATCCGACGACGTATGAGAGTCGAGATTTGGAGAAAGCAACACCGGTAATGACAATAAAGTTGCAGCACCCAAATAAAGTTGCATCTATCTCCCCCTCAAATCTGACACTGGTAGAGGGTCGAGATTTGGAAGAAGAGAAAATGAAATAATAGTAAAGAGACTCAAACATGTCAGTCTCGTGGTAGAAACAAATGCAAGGAAAGGTGGAATGGAGATGGGCATCCGACAACTGGAGAAAAGGAATAAAAGATGGAAAAGAGTCTGCAACCCAAAAAGAAAGAAGGATTAAAAATGAATGAAGGTGGATGACGTGTATGCACACATAGAGAGAAAGGGATGAATATTGTATAGATAGGGTAGGTGATGTGGACAAGTGTAAGAGGTGTTGAAACGGAAGAGGCATATGGTGCAAAACAAGTCCAATAAAATAAAGGGAAAAGGAAGCCAATTTATTGGCGTGAAAGAGAAAAGGTAGCAAAGAAAAGATTTTCATATATATATATATATGGGTAGACAGAAAACTTTGATACCCACCAAAATATTAGGCACAAATGTGGTGTGCATGAGAACGAAGAGATGAGGAGAAAACACCTTCACTTGGGTAACACAGAGAAAAGTGTAAGTCAACAAGGGAGAAGAAATATACCAGACAAAAATGGGATGGAAATAGAGTGGAAGAAATAATTTAAGGAAATAAAAGGGAATAAAGTAAGAAGTATGTGATAGGTGGTGAGAAAAGAAACCATAAATAAGAAAACACAAGATGTTGGCGTGAGAGAGAGAAATAGTCAAATTGGAAAGGAAAAAGAGGTAGACAAGGTAGAAATAAGACAAGAAAATAAAACACCCTTGGGCCAACAAGTTGGCAAAAGCAAATAAAATCAATAAAGAAAAGAAGAGCAAATTGGAAGAAGAAAGGATAAGAACGGGAGCTAAACAAAGAGAGGGGTTGGAAAGAGAGATAGTTGAAAGGAGAGCTCGTTAGAGAGCAAAGAGAGAAACATATAGGTTGCTCAAAAAAGGAGAAGGAGAAAGGCAGCTCAAGAGAGCAGCAAAGAAGACAGAGACCAGCAGAAAAGTCAAAGAAAAACATAAGGGAGCTCGTTAGAGCTTGAGAGATGATGCAAACACCAGGAGTGGCTGTGCAAAGGGAACATCGTCAGGAGTGTAGCTCGGTATGAGAGAGACAAGGCCGAGTAGGAAAAGGCTCAGCGAGCGGTGACGAGGCTCGCGGAGGAAAGGAAATGGCTCGGTGAGCGATGAAAGAGATCATGGTGATCAAGGAACGTACTACCCATAGGAAACAAATTAGGCCATCGTGGCCAAGGGACTTATTGCCCATACAAATAAAAGAGAGGAAATTTAATAGAAACAAGAGAATTTACAGCAACATGAAAAAATGCCAACGACTCTCAATTTGATAGAGGATCTTAAGGATTAGCCATTAGGCTCTGATACCATGTCAAAACATAGAGAATATTGAGAGGAGATAGTGGAAAGTGTAGAGAGAATGAGAGTTGTGGAATATTTTCTGATTTTCACTAATGTTTCATTCCTTACAATCAACACATATATATACAAATTCCTAAGACATTAGTCAAGCCCCCCAAGTTAGGCAACCAACCTAGTTAGGCAACCAAACTAATTAGGCAACCAAACTAGTTAGGCAACCAACCTAGTCAAGCCCCCCAAATATTGTAGGTGCCAAACATAGTAGGTGCCAAACATTAATTGACTACATAATTAATACATTAATTGACTACATAATTAATACATTAATTGACTACATAATTAACACATTAATTGACTACATAATTAACACATTAATTGACTACATAATTAACATATTTGTGGTTCTTACATTTGTTTTTTTTTTCTTGTTAAAGGTTCACATAGTCTATATGGGTGAAAAGCATCACCATGATCCTGAGGTTGTAACCAGTTTGCATCACGACATGCTGGCCTCAGTTTTCCGGAGGTATTTATCTTGTAAACCCGTTATATATCTTCGAATTCAGAACCTCTTTCAATATTGGGAAAAAAAGGACCACTTAAACGAAAGAGTTATAAAAAAAAACCTTAATACCTTTACGCTCATTAAATGGAATGTTAGTGTCATATGTTTTTATATGATAACATCATTTCCACACATACTATATTGAAAAAAATTTAGATTGGGCCCCAGAGGAATTGATGAAATCCTGGATTGCACAAGTATTATGTTTGTTCAAGACTTTCAAGTTGACTATTTGCCTCATTATGTCCATGCAGCAAAGAAGCCGCTTATGATTCTATGGTGTACAGTTACAAGCATGGATTCTCCGGTTTCGCAGCTAAAGTCACAGAATCTCAAGCTCAGAAGATTGCAGGTAGGTTTTCCTGTTTACACTGGCTTCAACTTATTAAAGAGATTCAATTCTTGTGGCTCCGCAGTCAAATTCCAAATATTACTCTCACTGATTTTCTTCTATGATCTCTGTTTACTCAGAGTTACCTGGAGTTATCCGGGTTAAGCCCAGTCACTTTTATTCTCTGCAAACAACTAGGAGTTGGGATTATCTTGGCCTCTCTCCTAGTTCTCCCACTAACCTTTTGCATGACACAAACTTGGGAGATGGAATTGTCATTGGCCTTCTGGACACAGGTTGCTCTCACTTCTCTTTCTGTATTTGTGTTTGTGAGTTTTTTTGAGACAAGCCATATTGGGCGAGGGGGGAATCAAACCTAGTACCTAGGGTGCAGGGGTGGATGTGTTTGTGTTTGTGAGTTTAGTTATAGAAAATATGATTTTAAAAAGTAGTGTTAAAATGGTGGCAGGTATATGGCCAGAGTCAAAGGTATTCAATGATGAAGGGCTTGGACCAATCCCAAACCAATGGAAAGGTCAGTGTGTATCTGGAGAGAGCTTCAATGCCTCAGCAGATTGTAACAAAAAACTTATAGGAGCAAAATGGTACATTGATGGTTTCCTTGCTGAGAATAAGCAGCCATTCAACACCACTGACAGCCCAGATTTCTTGTCCCCAAGAGATGTTGTTGGACATGGAACACACACATCTACCATTGCTGGTGGCTCCTTTGTGTACAATGCCAGCTACAGAGGCCTTGGCCTGGGATCAGTAAGAGGTGGAGCGCCCCGCGCTCGCTTGGCGATGTATAAAGTGTGCTGGAATGTGCCAAGGGGGCAGTGCTCATCTGCTGACATATTGAAAGCTTTTGATGATGCAATTCATGATGGAGTTGATGTTATATCAGTATCTCTTGGCACCCAACTTCCTCTGTTTTCAGAGGTTGATGACCGCGATACGATTTCCATTGGTTCGTTCCATGCTGTGGCCAAGGGTATACCTGTTGTTTGTGGAGCTGCAAATGAGGGGCCTTCTGCATACACAGTTGAAAACACAGCACCATGGATCTTAACTGTAGCAGCTACTACAATTGATCGATCCTTTCCTACACCTATTACACTTGGGAACAACTTAACCATTCTGGTAATTTGTGGCAAACTTCATGAAGTTACCATATATATAATTCATTTTCTTAATCTAAGTTTTTTTATTTTATTTTGTAGGGTCAAGGCATTTTTGCAGGAAAAGAAGTTGGTTTTACTGGTTTGGTGTACCCAGAGAACCCAGGACTTATCCCTTCACTAGCTGGGTAATGTATTTATGTGTCCAGTTGTTCTAATTAGTTTCTGTCTCCCTTATTGTCTAGCAGATTTGAATTTTTAAATGATTGCTTGAGATAAATCCAAAACTTTGTCTTCTTTATACTTATTTTTGGTGCTTAAATACCGTTTAAAGATCATGGTAGTAAGTAAATTTTTGCACAATACATTGCATTGTCCTATAACAAAGATTCACTTGCAGCGTCTGCGAGTCCCTTTTACTTAACAACACACCGGTGGCTGGAAATGTAGTTCTCTGCTTCACAACAGTGGCCAGTAGAACTCCAGTAGCAACTGCGGTCTCCAGTGTTAGGGCAGCTGGTGGGGTCGGGGTTATTGTTGCCAAAGCTCCTGGTGATGTCTTAGGTCCATGCAGCAATGACTTCCCATGCATTGAAGTAGACTATGAGCTTGGCACTCAGATACTATTCTACATCCGTTCCACCAGGTACTTTTGTTCTTAACCATCCTCATCAATCGGTTCACCATCATGCTTATTTTCTCTGTTGACATGTTAAATTTCCATTACTCTCTTTGGTAAACAGATCTCCAACTGTAAAATTGAGCCCTTCTGCAACACTGGTTGGGAAGCCTGTATCAACCAAGGTTGCCACTTTTTCATCTAGAGGGCCTAACTCCATTGCTCCAGCCATACTCAAGGTAAAAAATAAACCCTACTACTTTAAGCCCTTTAAAAGTAACAAACTTGAATTCCAATTAAACTATTTAGTATTTTTGCTGTCGCAGCCAGACATAGCCGCTCCCAGTGTGAGCATATTAGCTGGCAGTTCTCCCTATGATCCTTTCATGGATGGAGGATTTGCCTTGCATTCAGGAACATCAATGGCAACTCCTCATGTCTCAGGCATTGTGGCACTTTTGAAAGCATTGCACTCCAATTGGTCCCCTGCTGCAATAAGATCAGCCCTAATAACAACAGGTTCATCCATTACCGTAATGATTACAAACAAAAGTTGCAACCTTTGGTGTAAATTTATTAACCACATTAATGCAAAATTTCGTGACAGCATGGAAGATGGATCCATTCGGAGAGCCTATCTTCGCTGAGGGGTCACCCCAGAAGGTTGCTAATCCATTTGATTATGGAGGAGGCCTTGTGAACCCAAACAAGGCAGCAGACCCTGGTCTCATATATGACATGGGCAGGGCACAGAAGACTACATTAAGTACCTTGTACTGTTGGCTACAACACCTCAGCTATCTCTCAACTTGTTGGACAAACCACAGCTTGTTCCATGGTCAAGCCTTCTGTTCTGGATGTGAACCTGCCTTCCATTACAATTCCAAATCTGAGAGAAAATATTACACTCACCAGAAGTGTCACAAATGTTGGTCCAGTCAACTCAGTATACAAAGCTAACATAGACCCTCCACCTGGCATCAGTGTAGCTGTTAGGCCTGAGACTTTGGTCTTCAACTCCACCACTAAAACAATCTCTTTCACTGTTGCAGTTTCCACCACCCACCAAGTGAACACAGGATACTACTTCGGAAGCCTCACTTGGACAGATGGGGAGCATGTGGTGACAAGTCCCATATCTGTTAGAACACAAATCATTCAGTATTATACAGATGGCAATTGAAAATTTATTAATCCATGCAAGAAGGATAACTATGCAAATTAATGACGGAGTTGTAATTTGGTATTAGAATGTAATAATCGAGATCTAATAAAATACTATTATAGTTTAATAAGATTTCTGAGCTTATTACATTTTTTGAGTTTAAACATAAGTTATAGGGTTTATATAAATTGGAGGTCCTAGGCAGAGGCCTTGCCTGCCTGTGCCCAGGGCCGCCCTGCAGGAGACCAGTATACTTATGTTTGTTCTTTCTTGTGTGGCCATTGAAAAGTCAAAGTGAAATGTCATTTGGTAGTTTTGTTTTGTTTTTTTTGCCATAATTGAAATGTCAATTGATAGGTAAAGAAATAAATATCTGAACCAAAAATCAAAAAGTTCGGAAGCTCCTCTTTTGATTAGATTAGTCTTCAAAGCCTGCTACTTGCATGGTGACCTGATTCAACAATGAAAAGTCATATTCATACAATACAAACAAGGTATTGTACTAAACATGCAGGCTATATAGCTGTAGCTTCATAAATCCTTATCTATCAGAGAGAGAGAGAGAGAATAATGGGTTTCCTTTGGGTGGAAACTGAGAGCAACAAGGCTTTACTATTTGTGGCAGCAAGTCTTTTGTTAGTTTTCAATGGCCAGAACACCCTGATTGCACCAGTTGATGCCGAGAGTAGAGTAAGTACTGCTTCAAAAGCTTGAAATCTGTTTCTCTCTAATTTCTTAATTTATGGAGGATTACCACTAATTACTGTCTATCTGATATATAGCTTCACATAGTTTATATTGGGGAGAAGCAGCATGAGGATCCTGAGCTTATAACCAGTTCGCATCATGAGATGCTGGCATCAGTTGTTGGGAGGTATATAGCCTTTACAGTTTTACTTTCATTCAAATCAGTAACTTTTACACTTCATGCTACTTCAATTTCACCATAAAAAGTACTTAAGCTTCTGATTAAGTGGCTTGAATCGCAAGAACAGAGTTCTAATTTTTAGTCTTGTTCAAGTAGTTTTTTTTTTCTTGCTTGTTTTTAGTCTGCCACCTGCATTGCAAAGGTGTGGTGATGTGGTGAGGGTTGCTTAATTCACTTTCATTCATGGTTATGCTACTTTTGGAAACTTGCATGTTTGAAGATGACTTAATTTATGTTAGTCTCTGGAGGTAAAATTCTAAAATGGCTGTTGATTATGTGTGGTTGAATCTATGCTGTGGCAAAGAAGCCGCCATTGACTCAATAGTCTATAGCTATAAACATGGGTTCTCTGGTTTTGCAGCCAAGCTTACAGAATCTCAAGCCAAGGAGATTGCAGGTACTTTTACATTGAGTACTCTTTCTTTGACATGTAATTATTAATGAGTATATTCCTTCTGTTCAATCTTGTTTTAGAGTTACCCGGAGTTGCTCATGTCATGCCTAATAGCTTTCATAAACTACAAAATACAAGGAGTTGGGATTATCTAGGCCTCTCTTCTCATTCTGCCACCAATCTTATGCATGACACAAAGATGGGAGATGGGATTGTCATTGGTATGATTGACACAGGAATATGGCCAGAGTCAAAAATGTTAAATGATGAGGGGGTAGGGCCAATCCCAACCCATTGGAAGGGTCGGTGCGAATCAGGAGAACGCTTCAATGCCACAACAGACTACAACAGAAAACTTATAGGAGAAAAGTGGTTCATAGATGGCTTCTATTGAATTTCCAAAGAGTTGTTTTTGTATTTCCAAATCATAAATTATTACAATTGTACAGAGATATATATAAAGGAGACTAACGTCCTTCCTTGACCTTCCTTGATTTACTCCACAACCTGAGACTTGGGGAAGGTAAACAACAGCCCCTTTAATTAAGGAGTTGACATCCGTTAATTAAGGAGTTGACAACTAAGGATAGACTTCTATACAAAGAGTTCCTAATCACAAGAAAGGTGAAGATGGCTATTATCCACTTGGGGAACGGCAACAATACACAGAAAAACTAATAAACCATTGGACAACTTCCAATACTCCCCCTCAAGCTGGATCCAAAAGGTTGATGGATCCAAGCTTGGACAGAAGCCTTTGAAATTGATGAGAAGCCAAAGGTTTGGTGAATACGTCGGCCAACTGTTCGAAGCTTCTTGTATAATGGGTCTGAATCACCTGCGACTGTACTTGTTCTCGAACATAATGACAGTCAACTTCGATGTGTTTCGTTCTCTCATGAAACACTGGGTTTGATGCTATGTGCATTGCTGCCTGGTTATCACAGAATAAGGACATAGGGTGAGTTGTAAACACACCTAAATCACACAGAAGACCCTTTAGCCATATCAGTTCACAAGCAGTTGAGGCCATTGCACGGTATTCCGCTTCGGCACTTGATCTTGCGATGACAATTTGCTTTTTACTCTTCCATGTGACCAAGTTCCCACCTACGAAAGTACAGGAACCAGTTGTGGACTTGCGGTCGATTGCGTTTCCTGCCCAATCAACATCGCAATATCCCATTATTTGGGTGTTCTCATTCTTCTTCATGATGATGCCACGACCCACAGACCCTTTTAAGTAGCGTAAGATCCTTTTAACAAGGTTCAAATGTTCGAACTGTGGGAGATTGCATGAATTGGCTTGCGATACTCACTGAATATGTTATATCAGGTCTGGTGATTGTTAGGTAGATCAACTTACCAACAAGTCTCTGATAATAGCTTATATTCGTGAGTGGCGTGCCCTCCAAGCTGAGTTTAAGCTTGCTATCAAGAGGAGTTATTGCTGGTTTAGCATTGCTCATGTTAGCTTCCTTGAGCAGATCTAGAACATACTTTCTTTGATTAAGAAATAATCCCTTGTGTGAAGTTGCCATTTCTATTCCAAGAAAATACTTCAAAACACCAAGGTCTTTAATTGCAAACCTTTGTTGAAGTGATTGTTTGAGCTTGGAGATCTCTTCAGCATTATCACATGTAATTATTAAATCATCGACATAGATCAACACAACTAATTTTCCCACAGCTCCAGTGCGAACAAATAATGATGAATCAGCATTACTTCTTTTGAAACCAATACTCTGAAGAACTGAACTTAGCTTGGCATACCAAGCTCGAGGAGATTGTTTCAGTCCATAAATTGATTTGTGCAATTTGCACACTAAATTAGGTTCATTGTTTTGAGGATGTCCTGGTGGCAATTTCATGTAGACTTCTTCTTCGAGATCACCGTGCAAAAAAGCATTCTTCACGTCCATCTGATACATGGACCATCCCTTATTGACTTGCAACAGATAATAGAACCCTAACTGAGTTCATTTTCGCAACAGGTGCAAATGTTTCTTTGTAATCCACCTCGAATGTTTGAGTGAATCCCCGAGCCACCAGCCTTGTTTTATGCCTCTCAATGGAACCATCTGAATTAAATTTGATCTTATAGATCCACTTACAACCCACTGCCCTTTTTCCTTTTGGAAGTTTGGTGATGCTCCAGGTTTGGTGCTGGTCTAGAGCTTTAAGTTCTTCTTGCATTGCCTCTTTCCACACATCATGGTTGTTAGCCTCATGAAAATTTTGAGGCTCACTGTAACTTGAAATATTGTTTAGAAATGCTGCATGTGAGGGAGTCACCTTTTGGTACGATACACAATGGGAGATTGGATGCTTGGGTTTGTAGGTAACAAAATCTTGAAACCTTGTGGGGGGTTGTCTATCACGCATAGGATTGCGTCGTGGTGCTGCAAGGGTTGTCTCACACTCATTCACATCTTGAGATACATCTTGAAGTTCACCTTGGTTGTCACCATCCTCATGCAGTGTCTCATCAGACTGAGTGGCTTCATTGTTACTCTCAGTGAATGGTACATCATTGTTGACAGGACTAAGATTTTTATTTGTTGAAGCATAAGGAATGTTGAGCTCAATTCTTGGTAGAGGAAACAAATCCAAGACACACTCCCCTTGACTTGTGGTTTCAAGTAACTTGCTGTAAAAAGGATTAGTTTCTTGGAATTGAACATCTTTAGACACAATCATTTTTCTCAGTTGGGGATTATAGCACTTATATCCCTTTTGTGTTGATGAATAACCAAGAAAAATGCATTTAACAGCTCTAGGGTCCAATTTATCTCGATGATGAGGTTGGACATGAACAAAACAAATACAACCAAAGACTCTAAGATGTGAAATATCAACTTTTCTTCCTTTCATGACCTCTATGGGAGATTTAAAACCCAAGACTCGGCTAGGTAGTCTATTAATGAGGTATGCAGCTGCCATGACTCCTTAAGACCAAAATCTCTTTGGTACATTCATTTGTAGCATTAAAGCTCTAGTTTTTTCAAGTAAATCACGGTTTTTTCTTTCCGCTATGCCATTTTGTTGAGGAGTGCCAACACAACTTGTTTGATGCATGATTCCATGATTGCTCAAATATTGTGTCATGACATGGGACATATATTCGGTGCCATTGTTAGACCTTAAGGTTTGAATTTGAGAAGAGAAATGGTTTGTAACAAGATTATGAAAATCCTTAAACACTTCCATAACTTCATTTTTAGACTTTAAAAGGTACAACCATGTGGCTCTAGAGAAATCATCCACAAAAATTACAAAATACTTAAAACCATCAAAAGATTCACTCGTTGGCCCCCATACATCCGAATGAACAAGTTCAAACATCTTACTAGCCCTCGATAAAGATGAGCTAAAAGGTAGTCTAGTGGCCTTAGACATATGGCAGGTTTCACATGAAATGGAATCCTTCCCTAGGTTTGGAAACAAGTTTGACAAAATAGGTTGCGAAGGATGAGCCAAACGTTGATGCCACAATTGGCTATCTTGAAGCAAGGTGGACTTGGCTTGAAAAACTCTGGGACTACTCTTTGATATGTAATAGAGGCCATCTAGATAAAACCCTTCACCAATCGTCTTCTTGGTGACACAATCCTGAAAAATGACATTGTGAGGAGAGAAAATGGCTAAACAATTCAAGGTATTGGTGATTTTTCCCAGATAGGAGTTGAAATGGAAAGGAAGGAACATATAAGGCCACTGACTCAATTTTATCTGACATCAAATTGATTTTTCCCTTTCCCAAAACATCGGCACCCTCACCATTTGCAATTGAAACTTGAGAAGGTTTTGATAATTTTTCAAACTTATGAAACTTAGACACATGGTTTGTCATGTGATCTGTGGCACCCGAATCTATGACCCAAAAATCATGCAACATATTTACATTAAGAGCAGTTTTGAAAGCATTCATGATACCTTGCATGTCTTGTTGAGGTATGTGTTCAGTGTCTGCCAGAAAACCAGCAAACTTGCCAAGCAACGCTGACGAGTTTCCATCTTCAATACTGGTTGTATGGTTACTTCCAGCCCCTCCATTTTTGCTTTGAAGATACGATGCAAACTCATTTATAAGTGCAGTTGGATTTGCTGTGAAGTTCTTGAGTGTATCAGATCCATTGAAGATGGAGACGGATGCATGGTTGGCTCTGTGTGTAGTACGATTTAGCCTCTGTGAGCCCTTGTTTTCTTTCATGAAATCAGGTTTTAATTCTGGGTGCAAAATCCAACATGTCTCCTTAACATGACCAGGGTAGTTATAGTGTTGGCACTTCAAGTTTGGATGCTTCCCTTTGTACTTCCTCTCGTTGGTTAGATAAGCCCTTGCTTCAGATACATTGGCCTTTGTACCAATGTTCATGACTTTTCTCCGTACTTCTTCACGTTGAATAGTTGAACATACACTAGTGAAGGAAGGGAGTTCAGTGTTCATGAGTATGTGGCTTCGTAGGTCTTCATATTCTGAGTCTAGACTAGACAAGAGTTGAAATATCCTGTCTTCTTCAGCCCTCTTTAGTAACGTAGAAGCATCAGTTGTATGCGGGCGATATGTTTCCAGCTCATTCCACATGCTCTTCATGCTACCTAGAAGTTGTACAAAAGGCTTTCCTTCTTGTTGCAGGTTGGAGATATCCTTCTTCAATTGGAAAATGCGTGCAGCATTGTTCTGGCTGTTGTACATTTCCTTGACAGTCTCCCATAGCTTGAATGATGATTCTGAGTAACTGAATATTTCAGCTAGTTTACGTTCCATAGAATTTAGGAGCCACGACATAACCAGCTGATCCTTGCTAAGCCAGGATTCATAAGATGGTGAGGAAGCATCAGGAACTTCGATGCTTCCATTTATGAACCCTAACTTAGACCTTCCTCCTAGAGCACGAGATACTGCTCTCGACCAAGGCAAGTAATTAAACTCATTCAACAACACTGAGCTTAATCTTTGATTTGGATTTACATCCACCTCAGACAAATTCAAGGATGAAAGAACCTGTGAACTTTCTGCTTCAGACCCAAAAGGATTATCTTCAGCCATTTTGAAGATTGAAGACGATCAGATAGAAGTAACGCAGAAGCAGGTTATTTTCCCTGCTCTGATACCATATTGAATTTCCAAAGAGTTGTTTTTGTATTTCCAAATCATAAATTATTACAATTGTACAGAGATATATATAAAGGAGACTAACGTCCTTCCTTGACCTTCCTTGATTTACTCCACAACCTGAGACTTGGGAAAGGTAAACAACAGCCCCTTTAATTAAGGAATTGACATCCGTTAATTAAGGAGTTGACAACTAAGGATAGACTTCTATACAAAGAGTTCCTAATCACAAGAAAGGTGAAGATGGCTATTATCCACTTGGGGAACGGCAACAATACACAGAAAAACTAATAAACCGCTGGACAACTTCCAATAGCTTCCTTGCTGACAATGAACAACCATTCAATACCACTGAATTCCCAGAGTTCTTGTCTCCTAGAGATGCAATGGGACATGGCACAAACACTGCCACAACCGCTGCTGGTTCCTTTGTGGCCAATGCAAGTTATGAAGGCCTCGGCCTAGGAGTAGTTAGAGGTGGTGCACCCCGGGCTCATTTGGCCGTGTAAAAGCCATGTTGGTATGCACCAATTGCAGTGTGTGCTGCGGCTGATATGCTGAAAGCTTTCGATGAGGCTATTTATGATGGGGTTGATGTGTTGTCACTGTCTATGGGAAACTACCTTCCTAAGTTCGCAGAAGTTGATAAGCGTGATGCAATTTCCACAGGCTCATTCCATGCTGTGGCCAAGGGTATTAGTTATTAGGGAATTTCCTACATCAAAGGAGATCAGTTCATCAACAACTCAATCTGCTCCATCAACAACACAATCGGCTCCTCCATATGAAAGTCAACTGTAATATATATGCTAAGCTGTCTTTCCTATTCTATTTGATTAGGATTGATTCAGTCACTCAAGTCTGATTGTATTTACCTTATTAGGATTGTATTCAAACTGTATATAATCATAGACCTGTACCTGTAAACAAATCAATGAAATATACCAATTGATCTCAGCTTTTATATTAGTGTTGTTTGTGCTGCAGACAATACTGGACCTTATGCTCAGACAGTAGGGAATGTAGCAACCCTGGATCTTAATTGTGGCAGCTACCACGATTGACAGGTCCTTTCCCACACCCATCATGCTTGGGAACAACATAACTCTACTGGCAACTCATGCAAATTTTGTTGCAAACTTGTCTAATTGGGTCAATAATATGCTTCCTTTTAAAAAAAAAAATTTGATTCAACATTCACATGTTTTCCTTTTTCTCAATTGGTTTGTATTATAAAATTTTCAGGGGCAGGCCATGTTTGTAGGAAAAGAGGTTGGTTTTACTGGTCTGGTGTATCCAGAGGGCCCTGAACTCTTCCCTACAACAGCTGGGTATGTAATATTTATTTGCACGTCTTTTTTATATGAAGAAAAAAGTGTTTCTTCTCTTATCCTTTAACTGAACTGAAATTTTTTACATGAATAATTTGGTTTGTGATCTGGGAAATGAAACCATAATGCTCTCTGAAAAAAAAAAATGTATTCACTTGCAGTGTCTGTGAGTCCCTGTCACTTAATAACACACCTGTGGCCGGAAATGTAGTCCTTTGTTTCACAACAGTGCCCGGGCCAGCACAAGCAATAAGTGCTGTATCCGCTGTGAGAAGAAGTAGGGGCGGGGTTGGGGTGATTATTGCAAGGCATCCTAGTAATCTCTTGGCTCCATTCAGCAATGACTTCCCATGCATTGCAGTAGACCATGAACTTGGCACCCAGATACTGCTTTACATTCGTTCCACCAGGCATCTTCATTTTGCATCACCATGATCAATTTAATATCAAAATTTTCTGTGTTGAGCATGTGAAACTTAGGTCATTCTGTGTCATACACAGATCTCCTGTAGTAAAATTAAGCCCTTCTAAAACACTGGTGGGGAAGCCTGTATCGACCAAAGTTGCCTACTTCTCTGCTAGAGGGCCTAATTCGATCGCTCCAGCCATTTTGAAGGTACAATCCCCTACAACATTAGTCCATCCTATTATTTTAGAGTTAACTGATTAGGGCCTTGTGTCACATCTGGATATAGCTGCACCCGGTGTGAGTATATTAGCAGCCAGTACTCCCTCTGATCCCGTTATGGATGGAGGATTCGCCTTTCATTCAGGGACATCAATGGCAACTCCCCACATTGCAGGCATTGTGGCACTTTTAAAAGCATTGCATCCTGATTGGTCCCCTGCTGCAATCAAATCAGCACTAGTAACAACAGGTTGATCTATGACCATTATACTCAGTGGCCAAGTGATTAGCAAGTGCTGGTAATGTAGCAAAATTGAATGGTGACAATTTCAACATTAGGTGCAGCGCATTAACAATTACAAAACCTTTTTTTTTCTTTTGCAGCATGGAAGACTGAGCCATTTGGAGAGCCCATATTTGCTGAAGGAACGCTGCAGAAGCTCGCGGATCCATTTGATTATGGAGGAGGACTGGTGAGTCGGAACAAGGCAGCAGACCCTGGCCTCATATATGACATGGGCACAGATGACTGCATAAACTACCTTTGTGCTGTTGGCTACAACACCTCAGCTATCTCTCAACTTGTTGGACAAGCCACAGCATGTCCCATTATTACGCCTTCCATTCTGGATGTGAACCTGCCTTCCATTACCATTCCAAATCAAAGAAAGTCGATAACACTCACTCGAAGTGTGACAAATGTTGGTCCTGTCCACTCAATATATAAAGCTCAAATAGACCCTCCACCAGGCATTAAAGTAAGTGTAAAACCAAATACATTGGTTTTCAACTCCACAGGTAAGACAATCTCGTTCGCTGTAGCAGTTTCCACCACCAACAAAGTGAACACAGCATACTTTTTCGGAAGCCTGACTTGGAGTGATGGGATGTATGCTGTGACAAGTCCCATATCAGTGAGAACACAGATCATACAATCCTATACTGATGACAATTGAAAATTTATCATACTCATCCAGTAAAATTGGCTACATACTAATAAGCTCATTTCTCCGGAGACAATGTCTGCCTCCCTTCACTTTTGTAAGCATAATTTGTTAGTTATATAATGCACAGTTGAAAAGAATATGTGAGAGTCTGCTTGATGAACAAGGAAAGTAGACAAGGAATTTGATTCTCTTTTGTGAGTGCACTGAAGAACAGAGAACCAGGTGCCTTGGTGGGCAAATTGATATGGATATAAAAAATGATGCAACAGCATTTTCTTTTCTAGCATAATTTTTTATTCATGAACCAAGCTCAAATTGACAGACAGAAGTCAATTGCAATCCCAACTTTCCCAAGGTCATCCTCCCACTCACCTTCTGCTGTCATCATGTTTACTTTTGGAAACATGATGGGGTTCTACAGAAATGCTTTTCGTCCCAAAACAATCCTGCTTTTCCTTGAAAAAGAAAAGTAGTCCCACTAATGGAAGGCAAAAGCACCACTCATAAGTTGTGGGTTTGGAAATCTCACGGCAGGGCTCTCATAAAAAGCCAGTCCAATAAACGTGGTGGTAGGGGCCTACTTCAATGCAGTGCAGTGCAGCACCACAATCATTCAACCAACACTCTTCATCATTTGAGGACAGACTATCAATCAAAGTACACATAATATATTATAGAGTTTCACAGATGAGTTTTTTATATTTAGATATAAGCAATCCATAATTTTTAGTTGGTGTATTTGCAGTTGAAAAATTATATTCGAAAAAGGCACAGCAGAATGCAGATGAATAAAAAGATGAAAAATATTCATGCTTTTTGCTGGTCCTAAAAGTTATGCTTGGCCATGGCATACACATCACACCAAGCTTTTGTGCCCTACTGTTCAAGTTGACAATAGAAAAGGCTGAGGAAGTAGATAAAGCAAATTATTCAAAGTTTTGACGAAAAAACTTTCAACCCAAAATGATGTCCTCACATGGATTGAGCATTATATTACAAGAGAAAAAAGATTTTCGACTTTTAACATGTCCATTAGGACCATTAGATTATAATTCACAGATGCAGGGATGGCTGGCTTTTAAAGCGTACACAATACCTGTAGAAATCTCCGGAATTTTCGAGTCTTCCATTTTTTTGATGCATTCCAAAATGAGAAGAGACCGGATATGTGCAAGAAAAAACTACTCTCTTGTGGTTCTTGCTCTTTGTTTACTTCAACACTATCTCCATGTCTCAATAATACTTGTTGAGGCCACAAGTGAAGTGAGTGTATCTACATAATCTCAAGTTTTAGCTCCAACTCCATTTTCTTTGTTCTTTCTGCACAACTATTTGACAAGGAGTGTTTTCAGGTGCACATTGTATATTTGGGAGGAAAAAAAAATGATGATCCTGCATCGACAAAAAAGTTTCATCATCAGATGCTAACCACCTTGCTAGGAAGGTATGGCTTTATTCTATACACTGTTCATTCCTTTAGTCCTAACGTCAAAATGATTTGCATTCCTAGATATAGAAAGACATAACAAGAAAGCTCCTTTTTTTCATGTTGAAGCAAAGAAGCTGCATATAGATCCATTATATACAGCTACAAGTATGGCTTTTCTGGCTTTGCTGCAAGGTTAACAGAATCTCAGGCAGAAGCAATTGCGGGTATGGTATTTAGCAAGAAACTACATGATGAGCATACTATTTTATCATCATTCATTGCTAACACCAGAAACTGCAGAGTTTCCTGGAGTTATCCAAGTGATTCGAAATCATATTCACAAGCTCCACACAACCAGAAGTTGGGATTTTATTGGGATCCATCAGCACTCATCGGGAAATCTTTTAACAAAGAGCATGGGCAAAGGAACTATCATTGGTTTAATAGATTCAGGTAACATCCCCGATTATACATACTAGTACACTTCAAACTGTACTTGAACACAAATTTGAATATATGCAGGTGTTTGGCCAGAGTCTGAAAGTTTTAATGATGAAGGCATGGATCCTATCCCAACACATTGGAAAGGAATTTGTCAGCAGGGAGAGCACTTTAACTCCACCAACTGCAACCGAAAAATTATTGGTGCTCGCTGGTTTAGAAAAGGCTCGATTGAACATTTTAAAAATCTTAACCAAAACAACAATGTGGTGGACTTTCTGTCACCAAGGGATGGAATTGGACATGGCACTCATACAGCTTCCACAGCAGCTGGCTACTTTGTCAAGAGAGCCAACTACAGAGGACTAGCTTCAGGGTTAGCCAGAGGAGGAGCACCTCTTGCTCACTTAGCAATTTACAAGGCTTGCTGGGCCTTTGAAGGATGCACTGATGCTGATCTTCTAAAGGCATTTGACAAGGCCATTCATGATGGAGTGGACATCCTATCTCTTTCTGTAGGCAATGTGACTCCTTTGTTCTCGTACGTTGATCAGCGTGATTCAATTGCAATTGGTTCCTTCCATGCAACCGCAAAAGGGATTACAGTTGTTTGCTCAGCAGGAAATGATGGCCCTATCTCACAAACCATTGTGAACACTGCACCATGGCTCATAACTGTAGCAGCCACCACAATAGACAGGGCCTTCCCAACAGCCATTACACTTGGAAATAACCACACTCTTTGGGTAAAGCTAACTCATCCTTGGAATGAAAAATAGTAAAATAAAGCAGTCACTTAATATTTCTTGCAATGGCTGTCTGTTGCAGGGCCAATCTATTGACTTTGGAAAACATAAGCATGGATTTGTTGGCATCATATACTCCGAACGCATAGCTTTAGACCGGACAAATGATTCAGCGTGAGAACTCTTCTTTCCTTTTGATTAATATCTTACTTTATCTTTGCATGTGCTATGTGTCACAATCTTCCATTTTACTTCAAGCAAGGATTGTCAGCCTGGAAGTCTCAATGCAACATTAGCCTCAGGGAAAATAGTACTTTGTTTCTCAAAATCAGATCAGCAGGACATAGAGTCTGCATCAAATACTGTGCAGGAAGCCGGAGGGGTTGGACTTATATTTGCGCAGTTTCCCAATGATGGGCTCGCGTCATGCGATATTCCATGCATCAGAGTAGGTTATGAAGTAGGGACACAAATACTTTCCTACATCAGAAAAGCACGGTAAGATGGAGACAACATTAAAGTGGAAACATTCACACATATGATACAAAATTGAGTTGTTTACTGTGGCTATGAAGGTTTCCATTTGCAAAGCTCAGTGACCCAAAAACGGTTATTGGGAAATGGGTCTCTCCACGAGTTGCCTCTTTCTCAGCTAGAGGACCTAGTTCCATGACACCAGAAGTTCTGAAGGTAACAGTATTAATCACATAAAAAACGGACACACATATCAAATACTATGTTTACTTTCTCTTCATATCTGTATTATGTCATTATGACCTTTTTTTTATATACAATGATTGATCAATGGACATAGCCTGACATAGCTGCACCGGGCGTAGACATCATAGCTGCATTTCGACCACGTGACAAGAAACATAGCAACGGTTATGCGCTGCTATCAGGAACTTCAATGGCATGCCCTCATGTTGCAGGGATAGCAGCTCTCATCAAATCTGCCCATCCAAATTGGTCTCCTTCAGCAATAAAATCAGCTCTAGTCACCACTGGCAAGTCAAAACCAAAACATCTATTTTTACAGTGAAAACTAAAGTCCATGCTCATCTAAAACTTACACTAACCACTTAACTCTTATGCAAATTGCAGCTTCCCAGACTGGAACAGATGGAACAAAGATTTCAGCCGAAGGCCTAACCCGCAAGGAAGCTGACCCTTTCGACGTAGGTGGTGGCCATGTTGATCCCAATAAGGCAATCGATCCAGGCCTCATTTTCGATGCTAGTACAGAAGACTACATCCAGTTCCTCTGCTCCCTTGGTTACAGCAGTGCCTCAATTACCAGATTGACCGAGACCAATATAAACTGCATAACAAAAGCTCATGGGGTGAACCTCAACCTCCCTTCCATCACAATCCCAAACCTCAAAAGGACAGCAACTGTGACAAGAACAGTGACAAATGTGGGGCACATAAACTCAAAGTACAAGGCATTGGTGCAGGCTCCTCCTGGCATAAAAATGACAGTTGAGCCTCAAACTTTAAGTTTCAATATAACCACTCAAATTCTTCCCTTCAAAGTCACCTTCTTCACAACTCAAAAGTTGCATGGAGATTACAAGTTTGGGAGCCTAACATGGACAGATGGAGAGCATCTTGTCAGGAGCCCCATAGCAATTCGTGTGATCGGATTTGAATCATATAATGATGTATGAGATCTCTGGGAAATCAAATATGACTAAATAACAACTTGTAAGATTTTAAATTGCTCCAATATGTTCCAATCATGGACATCATGAATTTCAAAATGTAGGGTTTGGACCAGCATAGATCATATTTGTACTGAGTTGTTGTGCTCGATTTCCTCCTCCCATAATATCGTTTTGTATATATAAAAAAATTTAACTCAGTTGATATTGAATACAATTAAATTCCAATCTTTGGTAAAAATAAATTAAGATATTCGAACCTTAAAGCATGTGACAAGAGCATCATTGATCACTCTTTTAATATTTGTGCAAATTATATCTAGTGTAATAAACTCCAATCTCTTGGACCCAAATAATAATAATAATAATAATAAACTAAATTTAAGATTGAATGCGCCAGCCGTAAAACCACATTTGCGTGTGATCCAGGTTCCCTTTTAGAATCTCGTCTCAGCCGTCAGATGACCAATAATCAACCGTTCAGATAAGACAATGCCACTCACGCGGATCGACCCACCCAGCCGTCGATAAGTTTCAATCCAACGTCTCACTTGAAATCCACAAAAATCCGCGCAGAAAAAACCCAAACAGAAGCGGCAAAGCAAAAATTCAAAGATCACTCCCCACTATAAAAGCCCCTTTCCCCTAATTAGTCAAATCACCACATTCACTTGATTAGGTGAAAAATCAAACTGTTTGGGAGGTCAGAAAAATTTTTCCGAGAAAATGTCAGGGAGGGGAAAGGGAGGAAAGGGGTTGTGAAAGGGTGGGGCAAAGAGGCACAGGAAGGTGCTCAGGGATAACATCCAAGGCATCACCAAGCCCGCCATTCGAAGACTTGCTCGTAGAGGCGGAGTGAAGCGCATCAGCGGCCTCATCTACGAAGAAACCAGAGGGGTTCTCAAGATCTTCTTGGAGAATGTGATTCGCGATGCTGTGACTTACACTGAGCACGCCAGGAGGAAGACGGTGACTGCCATGGATGTGGTCTATGCTCTCAAGAGGCAGGGAAGAACCCTCTATGGTTTCGGAGGTTAAATCTAGCATATGTAATCAAATCCCTCCTTTGATTTGGGGCTTTTGTAAAACTTGTTATGAGCGAACAAAGTGTTTGATGGTTTTTGAATCTGTAATGGCATGATTTTTAAGTTTCTTCTGCTTCAATCAACGAATATATAGACTTTTGATGTACATTTTTTGTTGATTTTTCCAGTTTCTGAAGTGGTTTATTTATTTTTGAACCAAACCCATTTGTGATTGTAGGCAAGGTGTTTGTTGGTTTGCACTGATGCAGGTTCAGTGCATCAACTATTGCTAGTTCATTCGACTGATTAACCATTTCTTCAAACTAATGTAATTTTACAGCTTTTCAGGCGCAGAATTTAAAATCATTACAATAATTTACAAAAATGCAGATCAAGTAATAATTTACAGAGATGTCTATTTTGAACTCTTTAGTGGCCATTTCAACTGGCTCAAGCAAGTTTTACGCAAAGTAAAAACTAGAAATTTGGCGGGCAAGAGTTTACTATTATTCATCTCACAATGAAATCTAACCTATCCAAGTAAGCATCCCTATCCATTGTCCATGGATTTCCTCTGCAGGTTGTTTTTTGGCTCTTGGGCGAAAACAACATAGCTCTGCACAAAGGGCAGGTCAGCTGGCCCTGGTTAACCCAACTATCTAGACACTCCCTATGAAACACATGATCACAGTTGCATTGTTCCCTTACCTCATGGCTTCCCTCTATGTACTCCAAGCATATATAGCATACTGTATCCTCACTTGCATGCTTTGTGTATCTCTCAAGAACTTGACCAAACTCCACTACTGGAAGCCTCCTCTTGATATATGCAGTTAGGACATGAATTGGGACGGGGACTATGGACGGGCACATACGATCCAACACAAGAACATAATTGTTTGGATTCGGATGATGATGTTCTTCCATGGAGTCAGTAGCTGACTCAGTTATCTGTTCTGAAGGCTTGAGCAGACCCAGATGGCTAAGTGCCAGTATCACCATGACCTTGAAATACTGAAGCAGGTTTAGAAGTGTCCTGACGCTTATGCACCATTTCGGCATCTTTATACAGACACAAGGGAGCCCCATGAGATACAGAAGGAAAGAGGGATGGAAGGTGTGTTGTGTTGAACAAAACATATAGCAGATGTATAACTATATAGCATATATTATACATTGCCGGGGAATTGAATATGTTGATTTTAATAATAAACTCAAATGGTTTAGAGCAAGACCGGCCTGACACGGTGCAAGTGGTGCCACTGCAGAAGCCCTGAATTTTTTGACTTTATATTATATTTATTAATATTTTACACATTGTATATATACTTCAGCATGTAGCACATCGACACATAAGGGCATTTGGTGGAGCTGGTTTCTAGCGCACATTGACCCATATGCTTTCTCCTAACTCAAAACAAAACCAAAAAAAAAAAAAAAATGCCTTCTTTTTTGAACTCTTATTTTTTTTTACCGAACGTACTAATATCTAACCTTATCAAATAAAAACATTAAAAATTTTATAAATTTGATTTGTGATTGTTATTACATGCTAATTGATGATGAATTTGAGTTATAAAATAATTGATTTATGAAATTAAGTATTGTAAATTTTTTTTTTTTAGTATTTTCTTATTAGATTATGTGAAAACTCCAATTTAAGTTTCGTATAGGGCCATCAATATCTCAAGACCGCCCTGATTTAGAGTTGTCTTAAATACATGTTTGACTGAGCTCAACCATGTCATTCTTGCCATAAATTTGTCATTTATGTATAAGATAATATCCATTCTGTCTGCAGACCCATTTTGATACTTGATGAGTGTCAAGTGCACACCAAGTTTGATACTTGACTCGGTCTGTAAAACTAGTCATGGTCGGGTTCTAACTGTTCTAGGTCTTTTCTTCCTTGAGGAAATAAAATAATAGATTTTAGTCAAAAAGCAGTAAGTCCCCTAGAAATTGTATAATGAGCCTCACTAGTAGTTGCACGGCACTCTGCAGGGATTCAAGAACGACGGCGACGACAAAAAGCACAAGTCGTCATGCGAAGTAGAATATATTAGAAGTCACGAACTCTTGGGTCCTTCCGAAGACTAACCTGAATTGAGGGACTATTCTATCTGCACTGGGCTTATGAAATGCGGTTAGGAAAAGAATATATGAAAGTCTGATATTGGTCCCTTGCTGATCGGTTCAAAGCCAAAACAGCAGGCCTAAGCAAGTGTTGTCTTTTCTGTACAAAAAGGAGTGGCTGTTACGTTAAGGGTAATGGCCTTAGCTTACCATTTTTTTATACCACATTCATACCACCTCTTTAGTAGAGGTGGAGCCTACCAATACAATGGGGCCCACCTCTATTAGATAGGTGGTATGAATGTTGTATGAAAAATGTGGTAAGTGGCTATTTTTCCGTTACGTTAAATATCTCAGAATCAAATTGTTGGGTTTGTTTATTAGCATTAAAAACTGACATAGTTTGGCGAAACTGATGACATTTCTTCCATACTGATGGCACAATTAAAAAAAAACCAAAAAAGGTAGAGACAGTCGCCATTGTTTAACAACTGAAAATCACCCACACACATATATTGTTACCAAGCATTCTTCGTATAGGTAATAAGAACGCAGTTTTCTTTTCAGTTTTAAGCAGAGAAGAAATATTATTTTTCCTTATAACAAAGCTAGGTGTTGGCGGGCTATTTTATTACCTTAGCTTTGTTCTTTTAGGATAAATTAATTCATAGCGACTCTCATATTTATACTCTTTTTTAAGTTCTTGTCATGTGATAATTTCTACTTTATGAAAAGAGACAAACTTCTTTGTCATTGGTGCATATACTTTGTGTATGTATCTTTTTCTTGACATACTAAATTACGTAATTAGAGAGATGGAGAAAAAAAATATATATCCGTGATATAGAAGTTTGTTTCTTAAATAATGCTATATGAGCCCGAGTCATTTTATAGTGAGAGTGCCATATATGACCATAGAAGTCGAACTGTCAAGCGATATGAGCCTTATATCCACTATTGGACTGTCAAGCGAAGTTTAGTTTGGGTTCAACAGAAGGTGGCCCAATTTTTCATGCCTCATGGGCTAATAGTACTATCATTTTGGACAGATTACAGGCTATGGCCCAACCTAAAATTACGACGTCGTTTTCTTGCCTTATAGAGACGGAGGTCGTCTCTTGGAAGATAGGATACTGGGTTTTATCCAAAACTTTGCCTTTGAGCTGAGACTCAGTGACTCAAACCTCTGCCATGGCGTCCTCCGTGTCTTCCCGTCACCATGTCCTTTCCTCTTTCTCTTCAAAGAAGAGCAGCAACCCAAACAATGTGAAAAGTCAGCTCTCTTCTTCGCTTTGGGGCTCTCCCACAAGCATAAGCAGCTTGTTCTCTTCAAACCCCAACACGTCCCTGCAATTCCGAACTCGGAGACGTCTCAGTGTCATCGCCATGGCTCCCCCAAAAGCCAAGGCCGGTGGAAAAGCCAAGAAGGGTATTTCAGATTCACTTTTCTGCTTCGTCTTCAACAAATTCCAATTCATTTCCTTGATGGGTTTTCTCTTTTGCAGTGATTGGAATGATAAAGCTGGCATTGGAGGCCGGAAAGGCCACGCCTGCTCCACCAGTTGGCCCTGCTCTGGGTTCTAAGGGTGTCAATATCATGGCTTTTTGTAAGGATTACAATGCCAGGACAGCGGACAAGGCTGGTTATGTCATTCCAGTTGAAATCACCGTCTATGATGTTAGTCTGTGTTGCGTTTTTGGTATAAATTGTTCATTATCTTGGTTAATGTTTGAAAGATTTTGACTATGTTATCAGATTTTTTGATGCCAGGATAAGAGTTTCACTTTCATATTGAAGACCCCGCCTGCTTCGGTTTTGCTGCTTAAGGCCGCAGGTATATGCTCCTTTTCTGTTCTTTCATTTTGCTCTCTAATTGTTTGATGTTGGTTCTCTGAATATTTCTTAAACAATGGCATTTGATTGTATTGGAAGATGTCTTACCATGTTAATTTGCTAATTGATGCTCATCCAATCCAATGGATGTCTTACCCAATATTCTTGTGCGAGGCTTAGTTTGTATTTTTGTACTCACACTGACAGAATTTAAAAAAAGAAAAGGAAATTGTTTCAAGTTGAAAAGATTTAAGGTGGTGAGGATGAATGATCTTCATGGGTGACCCACTTCACATTATTTATTAATGCGAGGTCTGTATAGTCTGCCATCATGAATTGGCCATTGAGTTTTCATCTGCCATTTAGTTTGGCATAGTATCTCCTGCCATTGAGCCATAGACTTGAGTAGCTACCATAATTGCTGGAGTGAATCGTAGATGAGGTTTTAAAGCGATTTCCAGAATGCTGCAGATATCAGGATAAAACTAAGGAAAATTGGCCTGCTTACTTTTATGCACAATATGATAGTTATTTACTTCAATCAGAATGTAATTGGTTTTGTTTATATCTGTCACATATGCTCCTCATGGAGTCTTGGTCACTGTTTTGAGAATTATCACAATCTGGAAAGCCTGAAATAGTTTGGATGGTTGTTATAGTTTGTCATTTTATATATGTTTATAATAGGAGCAATCACATAACAATCATTTTGTTGATTAATTAAATGCTATTCCTTGCCAATATTTGATTAGCATAATAGTTGAATATTTATTTATCTGTGCTGGGTGGTATGTAGGAGTGGAGAAAGGTTCGAAAGACCCACAGCTGGAGAAGGTGGGAAAGGTCACCATTGATCAGTTGCGTACAATCGCACAAGAAAAGCTGCCAGACTTGAATTGCACAACTATAGAATCGGCAATGAGAATTATAGCAGGCACTGCAGCTAATATGGGGATCGACGTGCGATCCTCCTGTTCTAGAACCAAAAAAGAAGGAAGTTCTGCTGTAGTGTGTTCTGCTTTCAACATTTTGTTTCCTTGATTATTAGGCTTTGTTCTTAAAATCATTTTTGTTGTAAGTTAGTAGCGGACTGATGGGAAGTCAGTATGTAAAAACTATCACCTCCATTTTTGGTGGTTGGTTATAAATTCTTCATCCTTGTATTCTTTACTCTTTGTTTCTCCTCTCATCATCTTTTTACTTCTTTTTGTTGTTGTTGAATCTGATGCTTAATCACAATTATTATGTCCTTATTTCTAATGAGTATATCCATAATCAAATTGAAGATAAAAGGAAAGCGACTTCAACTTTAAGCAGTCTCTGATTATGGACTATGACTATGATTAAGTGATGCTGTGTGACGGTGACATCCAACAACCAAACACCCGAGTATTTTTATAGATACGTACACACTCCTGGTGGAAACTTAGTTGTCGTCCATTAGTGTTGCTTTTCTCGATCGTCTTGCTCAAATGTCCATGCCAGGTTGCTTGCTTTTATATTCTTTTTGTGTTACTATTTTAATTATTGTGCCATTGACCAAAAAAAAAACCACTTCTTGAAAAAAAATGGACTATTCATCCGCATGTTGTGGAGATAACATGGTCGATAACGAACGTGGTCATATATGTAAGAGTTTTCAGGAAAGCTTGTTACTTCCGTCTTCCCTCTCAATCTCATTTCCATTTTTATTCTCACTTCCATTCTCCTTATTTTCCTCTATATTCTAACACAAAAATTAAAAAATATAAAGTATAAATTAAAATTGAAATAATTATCAAACAGAGTCCTAAGTTAATCAAAATAACAAATTACATGTCATATATTATGATGTTTTTTCATTTGCCAAGAATATGAAAGATTTTGTGATTAAACAAACTGAGAAAGACAGATATATTAAGCTAAAGAAAACAAAACAAACTTATCAAAAAAAGAAAACAAAACAAAAGAAGTAAAGTATACACCAACTGTTTAAGTGAGTTTTTTTAGTCTTCATGGGCCGACCAGAAAACTAATTCAAATAGGATTATGAATGTCGTCTGCTCAGTGGGTTAGTGGATATAATTAATAATTATAATTAAGAAGATAAAGACAATAGTTATTAGGATTGGACTCTTAATTGGATTGAAGTACCCAAAAAACCAATCCATGGATTGGCGGCCCAAAAGGCAAAAGGGCATATAAAGGTAAAAGAAACCAAATCCTTAATTGTCATTCATGTACTAGCAAACAAGGAAAACCAAATCATCACAAGGACAGGAATCTTCTTCGCAAGCAACAACTATTCAACCCTAGACCTTCTGAAAGTGAAATTAGCGATTGTGGCATTTGCACCACCGTCTCTCTCTCTCTGAATATTCTTATATCAATGTCATGTTTCAAGCAGAAAGCTTTCCTCCACAGTAATATTTAGAGAATCTGAGAACAACCACAATTCTATTGTAGCTCCAACGTTTCGTACCTATTTTTCAGCTTCACCTTGCCCTTCTGAACATTACTGCGTACAAAGGTATCTCTATCTTTTATCTCTCTCTGGATTCATTATAAAAATATTCTTTTTATTATATATTTATGTACTTGAATCCATAAATCCAATGCCTTTTCAATTACCCAGATCCTGAAAGAGAGGGTAAAGTGAGTTTATTATGTTATCTTATTTGGGTGCTGTTGATTAGTTGTTTTGGATTTTGCTCTGTTTTTCTGCACTTTTTACATGATATTGCTTGATAGTTCTCGTGATTTTTTGTTTGGTTATATGGATGCATACGTAAACAGCTGCGTATAAAGTTTTCTTTTTTTGTTGGCTTGGTTTTTATATGTTGGTATATCATAATGCGTCTGTTGTTATCCTTGTTTGTATGATTTATGAACGTATGCTTTTGTTCTCTGATTAAGGTATGCATAATGATTTGTTCATTCCCATCCTCTCAATTTTCATGTATGCCTCCAGTATCTTTCTTTTATTCTTATGTATCTCCTCTGAATTTTACTGGTGTGGCTCTATACAACGTTTTTTTTGGGTCTTCAGCCAATTAGATTTGAGTTATTTTATAAGAATAAATGTTTGTCATCAGTTGGATCATGGTGAATGATATGAGGGCACTACCCGAAATGCTTCTAAGGAGGATGCTGAAGAGTAGTTAAAGAAACGCAGGATACGATTTCCAGTAGTATTATTCCTTCGGTTGTTTGTGTTTCTGGCTTTGGGGGTTAGATATGTTTTGATATGCCCTCTTTGCATTTTGGTGTCAGGGCAAAGTTTTAGGATTGAAGTGCTCTATTTCTAGGAGCTTTTCTTAATCTTATCTAACCTGTAATTATGATTGTTGGGAAGATACAAATGTACAAGAGGTAGGTCGAAATTGGGTATCTGAAGGATGATTGGACAAATATAGGATTGGGCAGAAGTACATTATAATATTTTTTCTGTAATTGGAATATTCTGTTGGGCTGTTATACAAATGATCTAGTTAGGGAGGTGAAATGAGAAAACACGTTTATTCATGTGCTCTCTTTGAGTTCCATGACAGCCAATCAAATGCTTATAGATGGTGCTTGTTATTTTTCAATCTTTGTTATTTGCCATCTTGTATTCATTCAGTCAGTTTCATGTGGTCCTTTTCACACTATTATTGCTCTCAAGCTTGGTTTTTCTTTTTCTTCTGATTTTTATGTGATTTTTGTGGTTATATCTGACTGAAAAATTTGCTAGCATTCGCCTAAAAAATCTGAATAACGCCTCATCTCTTATAATTTCTTGTTGCTTTTCAGATGGAAGTGCAAAATTCTGGGCATGCGCATGTAATTGAAGTATCTGGAGATGTGCCAGCTATAGAGACAAGCCTGGGTGTGAGAAAGATTTGCGGGGAAGGACCGTGTGGATTTTCAGATGCTAAAACCAGTTCCAAAGATGCACAGGAACGGTCCGCATCCATGCGGAAGCTTTTGATAGCAGTTATACTTTGTGTTATTTTCATGAGTGTGGAAGTTGTTGGGGGTATTAAATCCAACAGTCTTGCAATTCTGACTGATGCTGCTCATCTATTGTCAGATGTTGCAGCATTTGCAATATCTCTGTTTTCGCTTTGGGCATCAGGATGGGAGGCAACTCCTCGTCAGTCTTATGGCTTCTTCAGGATTGAAATCCTAGGTGCCCTTGTTTCCATCCAGATGATTTGGCTTCTTGCTGGGATCCTTGTTTATGAAGCCATTAATAGACTTGTCAACGAGACTGGTGAAGTTCAGGGCTTTCTCATGTTTGTTGTTTCTGCATTTGGTTTAGTGGTTAACATTGCCATGGCATTCTTATTGGGTCATGATCATGGGCATGATCATGGACATGGTCATGGACACAGTCATCATCATCACAGTAATGAGGATCATGATGATACACATAGCCATGGGATTACTGTGACGACACACTCTCATCATCATGTGGTGCACTCCAATCATGATCACACGGAACCTCTGCTCAAGCCTGGCTGTGAAGGCGAAAAGAAACTAAAAGTTAAAAAGACGAAGCAACAAAATATCAACGTGCAGGGGGCTTATCTTCATGTACTTGGGGATTCCATTCAGAGTATTGGAGTGATGATTGGTGGAGGAATTATATGGTACAAGCCTGAGTGGAAGATTATTGATCTGATATGCACCCTTGTATTTTCGTTGATTGTGCTGGGGACAACAATCAGGATGCTGCGAAACATTTGGGAGGTTCTGATGGAGAGCACTCCTAGAGAGATTGATGCCACAAAGCTTGAGAAAGGCCTCTGTGAGATGGATGAGGTAGTTGCCATTCACGAACTCCACATATGGGCCATAACTGTTGGCAAGGTGTTAATGGCTTGCCATGTTATCGTGAAGCCGGATGCTAATGCTGACATGGTACTTGAAAAGGTTATAGACTATATCAAGAGAGAATATAATATCAGTCATATAACCATTCAGATAGAGCGTCAGTAGATTTGGAGGGAGAGAATCTTTCATAGCTTGAGTCTTGGAATTAGGTGGGTTAGGCATTTTTAAGACTTCAATTCTTTTCCACAATTGATAGATCGTATCTACTGTCTCTTTGGTTTGCTCTTATAAATTCTTTCTTACTAAAAAAGTACTTTTATTTTGAAGGGTTTACAATTTAGTACATCTCTCTGTGCACAAAATATTTGTCTGCAATCTGCTGCATTTTATGATGAAAAGAATTACAATCAATTGAAAAGAAAAGGAGTAATTATTGAAAAATAAAACACATCCAACTCTATTACACGTTTTTAAACAGCTCAACGACTGAAAAAGTAAAAACAGAGCATGCAACTCGAATGTTTGAAAATCCTGCTTCTTTTGCCAAACTTTCTATTTCTTTCTCTGCTCTCTCCTTTCCCATCACATTAGTGTTCATCAGGTACACATCAAACTGAAACAAACTTCTAGCAGAAAGACTAGTTTCAGGGGCTTCTGGTATCACCATATCCACCAGTATCACTTTCCCATGGTCTGGCAAGGCCTCATAGCAACTCTTCAGTATCATCAAGCAATGTTTGTCATCCCAGCCATGTAGCATCCACTGTTTTTAAAATCATTAACATCAGTTGCAAGTTACGATAGCAGACTTTTCATAGGAAATCGAAAATTCTTTTGAGTACTTTGAAGAATTTGGATAATTCTAACGAACCTAACCTTCATGAAAATGGCATCTCCTTTCGGAATCCTTACGAACATATCTCCTGCAATGTTCTCTATACCTGAAAGCAAAACTCCTCCATAAGTCAGCAAAGCAAAGTGAAGTAAATAGTAATACACTAAATTGTCTGAGGGGAAGCAAGAATCTCATATCATACCAGGATAGGAGGGAGACTTTTCTACAACAGAAGGCAAATCATAGTTGAAACCCTTGATGGCAGGGTACATGGAGATTATCATGTTAAGGATAGTACCATCACCACTACCCACATCTACCAGTGTTTTTAGACCTACAAAACCCTTGTAAGTCTCCAAAATCTTTTTCATAAAAATGGGGTTGAACTCTTTCATTGAGTCCTTGAACACCCCACCAAATCTTTCATCCTTCCCAACGTACTCCACCATATTCATTCCATAGGCCTGGCTAAATGGAAGCCCTCCTTCCAAAACTGCATCTTTCAAATGGAACCTGCAGTGACATTAATTTCTTAAAGAATTTACAATATATGAAGATGACCATAGTTTGACATGTATACAAAAACGACTCATTAAAAACACAAAAGGAAAAATTTGTGCACGTCAAATTGTAAGGTATCCATATAACGTGACAAGTATTTTTTTCAAATTTCAAAAGAAAAATACCAGCTATCTATGATGACCTTGTCATTGCACAAATATAGTAAAGGTGCCAATGACACACCATCTTGGTTTTTGATGAAATATTTGGAGACAGGTGACAGCCCATAAAGCCTGAGAGCCTCCCCATCAGTTTGGTGTGAGGTGACAGAGCAAGCAAGAACAGAGTAAGCAGACAGAAGGCGAAGCATACGATCAAGAATCAAATCGGCACCTGGGTTGTTGTTAGAGGGAAGTTGAGATGCTATTTGGGTGGCTGAAAGCAGGGCTCCAGGGCCAGCTCTGTGCAGTATGTCAAACATTCCAAGCTCTATGGCTGCTTTGAGCACCATAGGCACAAGTGATGCGCTGGCTAGTTGCATAGCATATTGGGAGTGAGTTTCCTCTTCTTCATTGGTGGACATTTTTGTCAGATGTTTTTCCTTCATGTTGGTATGTTGGTTTTTATGGTTTTGAACTTTTATATATGCATGAGAGTTCAAAATGGTTTTCAACGTTTCAAACTATTCTGAAATTTTTTAGTTGCCAGACGAAGAAATTTCGCTTCTATTTTGGAGGCTTGACTGCACCATTTTATTATATCCAAAGTCAGTTTGCCTTATTAGGAACTGCTACCGGATCAACCAAGGCCGGTTTGCCGATGGTTGGTAGTACCGATCAAGTTCCCGGAACGGTTCGGCATCGTTGACCATAAAGTCAAAAGGTTTGCCGGCTGTTATTTTTGGTAACCCGCCGGTTTTGTCGGTCCAACCACACAGCCCTATTTTTTACCCCAGAAAAAAAAAAAAAAAAAAAAAAAAAAAAAAAAAACCTGTTTTACAGATAAGATGCAACTTGGACCGACATATTCTAAAGTTAAATTATTTGCTCCATTTAGGAAAAAGTTATAAGAACGAAACAGGACGAGTTCCATCATTCTTAAGTAAGAACAAAAACACGTTTCATATAAAACACACCATATTCTGCATCAGTACCTAAATTAAAATATTCAGCAGTCTTAGGGGGAAAAAAACAAAGATAAAATATTCTGCACTTGGTGTTCTTCAATAGCCATAGTGTGAAAGGGAAAGACATAAGGAGGAATACTTTACAGCCGTCGGGTTTACATTTTAATAATCAGGCCACACTTATCGTGTTTGAGAACCTGGTGTACTGGGCCATAAGCAAAAAGCCAATTTTATTGGGGTATTTTTTTTTTCATCACTGATGTGACAAAAAGAGAATTTTAGAAATTCCAGAGATTGCAAAGGGCTTCCCAAATCAAGCTCCACCTAAGTCTCACTATTTCTGCATCTAAATGGTTGGAAATTATGTCACCTTCAACTACTGCTATGCACACCAGTTTTTGTGCATGGTTAATGTTTCATGCATGCAAGAAGTTATGAAAAAAATAGGGTTAATTATAATTTAATACCATGTGATTGCGCTCGTAAGGCATGTTAGTTCATGTCCTCTCGATTTTTGCAATTAGACACCCAGATCTTTTAAGGCATATTAGTTCCGGTCCTAAGATATTTTCTCTTTTTAATTGTTTTTTTTATATAATAGACTCTTCCCCTTCAAATTAATATTTTCTTACCTACAACCCATCATTTTATTTTTCTATAAATAAAATCCAATTTTTATAAGAAAAGCCCTTTGACTAGGATCTAACCCATCAAGTTTCCTAATCAAGCTTAATGTGTTAAATGTTATATTTTTTAAATTCCTATAATACCCTTGATTACATTTTTAACGTGATTTGTTTAAGAAATTAGCTGCAATTCAATGTTGATTAATTGTGTTTCAATTTTGTATAGATTCCAAGGATTTAATGGGTCAGTTTTTTCCTTATTGAAAAAAAAGTAATTAAAGCTTGGTGTAATTACTGCTGTATGGTTTCAATCTACTCGTTGTTCCTATAAAAAAACAAGAATATATTCAGTTTTTTTTTCTTTCAAATTTGACTACTTGATCATTTCGTAATTTAATTTTCAAATTAATAGCTTATTTATTTCCATTTATTTATACCAATTTCCAAATTCAATAATTGTTATGGTTTGAAATGAATTTGTTCGAAGGGAAATAACATGTTATTCTCTATTTGAACCCTATGTGTTTAGGTACATGAATTTACCTACATTTTTTCTTAGCAACCTATGCCTCTAGGTAGGTAAATTAATATACAACCAGCTAAGGTGCTACATTTTTTTTTAGCTACTTATGCCTCTAGGTAGGTAAATTAATATACAACAACTAAGGTAAATCCTTAGCCAAAAAAAAAAACTATGGGTAAATAATTTACCTATACGCATTTATAGGTATTTTTACCTATTGATAAATAATGTACCTATATTTTCTGCTCTTGAGGAAATGGTGTACCTATTTTTAATTTGCGAAAAATGTATGGAAATTTCAATTACAAAGTAATTGACCTAGTTTTTTTGTTTATAAAAAAAATTTGGTAAATAATATACCTATAAATATAGGTATATATTTATATTTATATTTTTCTTAGGTATATTATTGCATATGTAATTTACATTTTTTTTTTTGGTTTGCAATTTTAAGAGGCGATATGTTAGAGGGAATGGTAACCAAAAGAAATGGGGTGATTGATACGCTATTAATAGGGAGTATTAATTACAATTATGGCCGTTAATAAAATGCTTGAAATAAATTATAAATAAAATATGAAGTTTGGTGGCAACGATGTAAAATTATATGAATACTATGACCTCTTATATCCTACTGATCATTTAAGTTTGAAATTGGGTTTTACACGTAGATTTATAGAGTGGTGGGTATATATCCAGGAAATAGAAAATGTAGGGACCTATATTGGACAAGCTCTTATGAATATTTTATTACACCTAAACAAAAACAAAAAAAGCAAAAATATAGGACCCATAAGTGCAACGTAGGCAACTAATTGGAGATCTGACGGAAAAATCGAGATAACATGAACTAACATGCCTTACAAATGCAATTACATGGTATTAAACTGTTATTATACCCCCAAAAAAAAAGGGCAAAATTTTATTCAGGGAATTTTGGGTAGTTGTACAAAGCTAATGATAATAAAATACATGATCATCACTTGGGTTTGAACAAGTCTAAGCAGCACTCAGTTGCAAGTCCTCTGTTCCAGAATTTCTCATAGTATTCAGCATATGTGAAGTTCCTGTACATGGCTGGTTTATCATGGCTGATCAGGTCCTTGGCTGGCCCAATCACTGCATCAGGTGATGGACAGTAGAAGGTTGGAATTGATATTCTCTCTGAGTTGCAGTTAACCACAGCTCTGTGCAGCACACTTTTGTACTTATCATTGCTAATTACCTGATACCCAAATAAAATGAGAGGAAAAAAATTAAAATCAGTAAGAATTTGCCTTTTTTGGGTCTTATTAATTATTAATAAGGTAATAATTCCAAATATTTAGGGCATATTAATTAATTTTTACCTGCATCATATCACCAATATTGACAATAAAAGTGTTGGGAATGGGGTTGACAGCAACCCACTTGCCCTTTCTAAGGACCTGCAATCCAGGCACATCATCTTGGAGAAGGATGGTGATTAGGTTACAATCTGTATGTCCAGGCAATCCATATGTAAGCTCTGGTTCTGGACAGGGTGGATAGTAATTCAAAGCCATATGCTGGCCTTGCTTGCCTAATGCCTCAACAATATAGTTCTTTTCTAAGCCCAAGCTTTCTGATATGGCCCCAAGCAATCTTAGCACCAGCCCTCTCACACTTGTGCAATACTCACCCACTTGCTCCCTGTGGACAAACAAAGTGCCAGATCATCAGTTATGTGACCCAAATTTAATTAATTAGAAGTAAATGAGTTTGAGTATGTTAGATACAAGCGATATTGGGGAGAGGGGAATCAAACACATGACCTCTCATGAATAAATACTCTTAACTACTTGAGCTACAAGCCCTGAGTATTAATTAGCATGAGATGGTGATCAATTGATAGAAAAGGCAAGAACCCTTTTTTTACCTGAATGATGGGGGATTGTTAGGCCATTCTTGGACATAGTCTTCAAGAGGGTAGCAATGGAGTCTCAGAAAGTCCCTCCAGTTGGAAAGTTTTTCAGTCTTGACATTGAAACTAGTGGAAAGCCTTGTGGTCTTTGAAGGGTCATCTGAGTACATCTTCAACCTCTCACTTTCTGGCAACTTGAAAAACTCTCTTGCTATACTTAACATGTCTTTGATCATTTCCTCTGGCACCCCATGATTTTTCACCTGACAAATATAAAAGGGTTGGTCCATAATTTTGTTTACTCATTCATTTATGTAAACATGCAGTATGTGTAAGAATTATCAATGAAATAATGGGATATATTAATATACCTGAAAGAAACCATCAGTTTGGCAAGCTAGGCTAATCTGTTTGATAATATTAGAGTGGTTGTGACCGTGGAGGTCCTTGAGATCAATGAGAGGAATGGAGGAGGCATCTGATATCTGAACATCAGAGAGATTTGGACGGTCAGATATGGGCCTAATGTAGTTTGAGGGGACATGGTTCACACCAGAAATGAGGTCAGATAGCAGTAGGTTTGTTGCTGTGGCCATTTTGCTCAAGACTGAAGAGAAGTTTTGCAAAAACTAAACTGGTAGGTTTGGTGAATTGTGGTATTGAATCTGATCCCCATTTCCCTATTTATAACATTTGAAGAGACTAAATGGTTCGGTGGCATGATATTATAATAATATCATTTTTAAATGACATATATGCTTGAAAACCCTTTTTTTTAAACAGAAAAACATTACAAATTAGATTTCTCGAGATCTTAATACCATACATGACAAAATATATTTTAGCAACAACATCCAAAGAAAAATTACTAAACTAAATACAAAAATTGCTATAATTATGTTCTTTTTTCGCCAACTGATCAGCAACCATATTAACCTCTCTCAAATAATATTCTTGATAACCTTGTAACATTAATCTAAGAAGAAATAATATATAGTCAAGCAGAGAACTGTAGAAGCTTCTTATAAAGTCATCGTCAGACGGTAGCTTGGAAAACGTGTACAAATTATATATAGAAAGTCATTTTTTAAACTCATATTATATAAGCTTCACTATCAGAAGTTAAATGTCTAGATTGTGATATATACTTCAAATTGCTGTACGTAAATAAATGTGTAAAAAAGCAGATGGCCAGAAGAAACTTGTGTGTATAGCTAGAAGACAATGCAAGAAATGAAAGGTCCAATTTAATTAAAATACACAAAAACATAAACATGAACACAGACAAAAATGAGGCGTGTGATTAGATTCCCATGGAGCTTGAATGAGGTCACCTAGATGACACAACTCTGCTACGTCACACTCTCTAATGATTTGCTAGATTAAGAGCAGATTTAATACAGAATTAAGGCAATAATTAATACTTGTTTCTGTCTGTTAAGAGCAGATTAAGTAAACAAGTGAATGCGGACTTCATGTGGATCCTCATCACTTCTAGAGAAGAGTGAACTAGCTTTAGATGTCAACTTTGATTTGTTCTCACAGCATATCATGAAAACTTTCGCCGAAAAAATTGAATTTCTAAAATGTCAATGTTTTGGTTTGCGGTCAAGAAATATTTGGCAGAAATGGTGGAATTCAGTGTCTCATCTCATGGTTTTGTTTTGATGATATAAATCAAGAACATGCAACAAGTTAACAATTCCATTACGGAGGGGAAGTCTTCAATCGTATATTTGATTGTTGAATGAATTATCCTTGTATTTGATTGATAGTTGAATGATTGTCCTGAAAATTTTACTGGGATGTGGACAAGGTTGACACTTGGCAGAATTAGCATGAGGTAATCAGAGTGACGTCACTATAGTAAACGTCATTCTTTACGATCTGCATGATGTAACACGAATGTCTTATTCTAGGGATTTAGCTTCCACCTGCCTACATCTCCAGCACTCAATATCTTGGTTTCATTTAACGTCCATCAGAAAAATTAATAAATAAGTTAGGCAAGTCTTTCTTAATTTTGGGTATCACACAGTGAAGCTAAGATGAGAGGAACCAAGAAATTAGATGACGTGATTGTTTTGGTTTTAAACTAAAATGGGAAGACCTTATGGGAGGAAAAGAAGAAATGGATACTCCAATTTCATCTCGTCGGAGAGAGAGAGGTACCCCAGCTATACCATACTATAGAAAGTTGTCAATTCAGTTTCAGCTAAAACCTTTACACAACTTTTTTTTCTTTCTTTTTTCACGGAAAATTCCATCATTATTTATTAAATCTTACTTATCTAGAAACACTATTGAAAAGAGCAAATCAAGTACAAAACTTCGGATGCAAAAGTGAATGTCTTTTTTTATCACTTAACTACAAATCCCTTGCAACTTTGTTTTAATTATATACATTGACTGATTTTTTTTTTGGTCGAAATATACATTGACTGATTGAGTATATTATTTCCTGTTAGATTAAATATGCCACTCAATTTGCATGATGTAATTAGAGTAGCATCACTATACCAACGTCATTAGCTACAAACCAACCCTCAGAATGAGGAAGGTTTTAAAGTAGACAAATGATCAAGACAGTTTGTGTACCAAACAAAAAATAAGATAAGTCTTTCTTAATCTTAGGCCACCAACACCAAGATGAAGAACTAGATTATGTAAATCACAAGAAAGTTTCATCAATTTCGTCATGTCAGAGACATCGTCTGCGAGTAAAATCAGCAAGTTTGGTCTCTCTCTCTTGTATGTGCTTTTATGCCTTCTGGGCTTCTATTGTATTGGGATTTTCTCATCCTATTGCCTCTACGGGCTTTTTATATAATCCACTTCTGACCCAAAAAGAAAAATTTAGAATGCTATTAAATGAACTCTAAAATTAACTGAATTCACCCTAATTTAAGTACACCCTATTATTTTAATCAAAATGTAAAATTAACTAATTACACCCTATTTAACTACCAAAATATCTCTACCCTAATACACTCTATCACATAATACCCTAATGCCAATCATAAGTAGTTAATTATGTGTACTTAATTCAACAAATGAAATAGACCTAGTTCATAATTGGCCAAGAAATTGACAAATTCCTTATAATCTTTGGAAAAACCAAATCAGACCCAAATCAAAATACACAGAGATAGCACAGGAAACAACAAGAGACCGTTTACGCTTATACCCGAGATCTTAGAAAAGAATATGGGGTGAGCCCAAAACAAAGATCAAAGAGGCCAAGAAATCACACTTTCCTCTGCTTCTTTTTGGTTCTTCTGTGAACCCCAAAAAAAGACCAAGATTACTCCGGTAGTACCACCGGAATTCCCCCCCTTTTAAATATCAATAATTATATTGCTTTGAATTCATTAGCAATCATAATCAGCCAATAAAGAGAAAAGTAGCCTTCCGGATTAAAAGATCAGTGGATCTGGGGATGAAATGATTGAACCATTGAAGTCTACAACAGTAAAAGGTATTGCAACATAATGGGCTTGATTATCAGATTTTCTCTTTCTCTGTTCTTCTTTGTGACTCTTGCATACTTGAATACTTCCAATCCAATGCCATTCTCCTTTGTCCTCCTTCCTCTTTCTCTTTCTTTTTCTTTTATGTTTGATTAGGGTGGTGTACTAACTAAAATTATATTTGTATTAGGATAAATTAGTATTTCAATATTATATTAATAAGTACACCATTTTGATCATTTTATATTAGGATAAATTAGTAATTCAATAAATAATGTACTCAATTAATTTTGGAGTTCATTTAGCAGCACTCAAAATCTAAATGCAGATATATATTTTGCCACAAAATCCACTGCTATATTTCTAAAGCACGCATACGCCGCTCTCTACTATAACAGGGTAGAGTATCTCAATCAATATGCAGTAGGAGAGTGAAGAGTCTCCAATGTCCATGGCTAAACTTCAAGTACAAAAATTAGCAAACATAATGAATTAAACATCTGTTCCAATGAAAGTATTATCTTCGAGATAGAATACAAAACACAACCTCTACTTGCATTTGTAGTTTCTTTTAACTTTTGCAACTTCGGCTTTCTTCAAAGAAAACAATTTAATCCCCAAAATTTCATTGTGGGGATGCACTAAAGAGAGCTTTACTGATGATGCCAGTGGCCTCAATATAGCGATCCATACATCTAGAGATGCAGCTACTCTCACTCCCACCTAGGCTGGATCCTGGTTTCGTGATGCACTTGTCGAAGCACTTTGACCTCAGGGTCTGCGTGACAAATGAAAAACGGGGTGAGAAGAACGGTCGGAAAAAAGAAAAGAGGTACTGGCATATACAGAAAACAACAGAAAAGTGAATTCCAAAAACTTAAAAACTTGGAGATTTTCCTTTCAAATTCAAGAAAGTAATGACTAACACCGCCTGTAAGTTTGAGTACATAATACCATATAATGGCGTCACAATGTTGAAACTTAAGACCTGAAAGAGCCTCATATCTAAGCATATGCAGACATGGAGATATCTGAAATATCAGTATAATGGCGTCACAATGTTGAAACTTAAGACCTGAAAGAACCTCATATCTAAGCATATGCAGACATGGAGATATCTGAAATATCAGTATGAATACCACTACATTCGTTTAAGCTATCTATGCAGACATTCACATGCGGTTTGGCAGGGTGATTTCCCCAACTCAGATTCTTAGTAACTTCACACTTCATATCCAACATTTTGGAAATTTTCCCAAGGCAACTTCCCAAGAAGATATAACTCATATTTAATCATAAACGTATCGGAATATGTCATAGCCTAGGCTTGACAAACACAAGGAAAACCAGAGGAAAAAGAAAGGAATATAGACATGATGCCTAGTATTTGATTTGTTGACGAAACAACAAACTCTAACTGGTGTAACTTCTAACAAATAGGAATCAGAAGAAAAGATAGACGCAGTTCTATTTGATCATTAAAGAATTTTCTTTTAATCAAAAGAAACCCACAACAATGACCAGAATTAAAAGAACAAACTTTTATACCTTAATACCTCTATAAGTTCAAAATAGGCTTCACACATACACAGAGCATGCATGAATATGTATTTGCAGACTCAAATAGTTTACCCAACAAACAAAAGAAGGGCAGGCATTCTATTGAAAGTCTTAAACAAGTGATCCACGGGAACTCACTAGCATTAAAAGAACAAACTTTTATACCTTGATAAATAATTGAAGTTCAATATAAATTTCACAAACATAAAAAACATATGAACTGATATTGCATACTAAAATTATTTAACCATCAAACAAACAAAGGCACGGCATTCTATTACAAGACTTAAACAAGTGAACCAGAAATCAACAAATTTATACTCAACTCCAAGATTGCATCTTTACATATACAAAATAAACCCAATATGGTGATGAAAACAAGAAACCCATAAATATAAAGAGAGAAAGAGATAGAGAGATTTACCTCCAAGAACTCCTCAGCATAAGCCTGGGCAAGTTGGTTCTTAAGCTGGTCCTTGAAAGCGTCAGGGTTGAATTGGGTTGCAGAAGATCCACTTGATGGTGATGAAAACGAATCCATTGCTGATTGTCTCTCTTTCTAAACAACTCTTCTCTTCTCCCCTCCGGCCTCCACAACCCACAGAGACAACAACTGTATCTCTCTTCTAAAACCCTACACAACTCCTACTGCTGCTATTGCCTCTATTTTGACTTCTCACCAAATTTTGTGAGGCAGTGAATGAAAACACCCCGCTTTGGAGTTTGGCCCAAATTTGATTGCTTCTGCTTTAAGGCTCAGTCATACTTGGTACCCTAGTTGGGCTGAGTTTGAATTCGGGTATGTCCATCTGGGACTCCTTGGATATGCAAATTTAAAGCCCATATAAGGTCTATTGTTAGCCGAATATTCATTTTCTTTGGACACCCAATTTCTTGTTTTTCTTGTTCCTTTTCCAACTAAAAAAAGGGAGAATGATGATACTTTGTTTGTTTGTTTTTTTTTTATTTTTTATATAAGTGATATTGGGAGAGTGACAATTCGAACACATGATCTCAGGTACAGAGATTACAGCTCTAGACTATTTGAATTACAAGCCCTTTGAGCGTCCACAAAATCCCTCATTTTCTTTTCTACCCACCATATGTGTGCTTCCCAACTGTCTGGCTATGATGGGTTTGGGATTTTTGTTTAGGCCCAGCCCTCACAATCCTTTTCTTTTAAGTGATGTATATCCAATCCAATCGGGCATAAAACTTCATGCATCAGTAGTTGAGGAAGATTAAACCCCATGGATCCTGTATACATTTCGATGTACTTGACATCAAGAGGCATCATTCAAAACATAAGGTACAAAATTCATCCAATATTTAACAAATGATCCCGTCTCTATCTGTCTTAATACTATTTAAGATTGCTGCTCGATCCACCTTTCACCTGTTTCAGCAATTCGAGCTGTATTTCAGATGCAAACAAATGCTCATATATATCGCATTAATTTCTCTCCTGACCAATATACACATGCTAATAGAGAGAGAGAGAGAGAGAGAGAGAGAGAGAGAGAGAGAGAGAGAGAGAGAAGAAGGTGTGATGACAATGAAGCTGCATGTAAGACATGATAGCCGCCAACTGGAGGGTAGAGTGTAGTGTGCTTGCCTTTGCCTGCTTGCTTGGTGGTCCATTCAAGTTTCTCATCACAGGCGTACGTGGTCCTAATTATCTTTCACTCCACAACAACATGCATCAAAACATATACTACCATTCATCCGATCGATGAATTCATTTCTGTACCATTAGATTTCAATTTAATTTCGTTATAATTAATTAATTTATGCACACAATATACAACATATAATCAATAAGAGAAAAACGTGTGTGAGTTAGGTCAAATAGCCAAGACTGTGAGCCCCCTTGCTTTCGAGTTTAATATCCTTATCTCCGTATATTAAAGGAGTTTAGAATATCCTTCTGTAAAAAAGAAAGATAAAAAAAGAGTGTAAAATGGGCTGGTGGAAACATGAGAGAGAGAGAGAGAGAGAGAGAGCTTCATATGCACGCATATGATGCATATAGTCAGGTCACTGTTTGAACATGAAGGGAGCATTAAAGTCATGTCAATAATATATTTGTGTGCCATCAACGTTTCTTAATTTCTAAGCACTGGTTGTAGGATCAACTGCTTTAAATTTTAATTTTTGCACACACATAAAACAAATCAAGAACCGATGGATATACAACTAGGGTAGAGCCCAGGCCCCGCAACCCTACCCCTAAACCACGTCTAGAGTGGGGCAAAGAGAAAGAGATATGAGAAGAAGAGAGAAGAGAGGGAAAGTTGGAAAAAGCTTAAATTTCCGTAACTAAGTACAGGTAAGACTTAACGAGACGAAGCATATGAAAATGATCAAATCCTATTAAAGCTATGAAAAATTGTGAATGGGGCTTACCTTAGGCCTAGGAGGGGGTCCAATAATAACTCCAATGGGTGAGACATCATAGTCCACCCCCCCATCCCTCTGCACAAAATTGGCTCATTGCTTTGATATGTGATAGCTAGCTAGCTGGGGCAGTGGGCACTTTACTTGGGAGGAAAACACGAATTCATTTTCTGGCTGGTATATGTGCAGTGCCTAGCTATATCTATAGTCTTTCAAATTCAATTACTTTTTTTTTGGGTTTCTTTTCATTCATTTTCTAGGGTGTTTGAAAACAACCCCACTTTGAGGTTTGGGGTGTGGCCTTGATTTCTTCTTCACATTTTACTTAATAACCAGACAAATCATGTGCTGCGACATTCACATATATAGGACAATTTCTCTTACCAGGCAATTTGACTCTTCTTATGTAACCTATTGTTCGGAAGTCTTTCCCTTGTTCGGAAAGACTCATGCGCATAAACTCTACCTATACTTACCATCTTCAATAGAAAAAAGAAAAAAATTATTAGGAAAGGTAGAAGCAAGAAACTAACCTTTCATGACCAGGAAGAAAAGAAAAACGATACATACATATATATAGGAATGAAACACACATGGACTTTCCAAATTATATACAATGAATATGGAAGCTTAATTAGTCGGTCTCAGTTAATTAATCCTCACGTCTAAGCTCCAATTATTCCTTTCCCCAGAGGGTCAAATTGACACTGACCGTGCTACAGCCAGGTCACCAGCATAGTTTAGCTACACACAGAAAACTAGCCACTTGTTTATGAAAAATGTGCGAGCAGATATTAAGCACACCTTAACCCAACTAAAAATAGCACCAGACGTTTGCAAATTGACAGTATTTTAAAAGGAAGTCCAAATTAATTGGCTGATGATTATATATTTAACCACTAATTAATTTGTTTAAGACCCAAAATCACATTGACTCCAAGGAACAAGGTAGCTATCACCAGGTTCTCCTGATTTTGCCGCCATCTACACTATGATTTTTTTTTTTTTTGGGATCAAATCTCTCCCACCTTAGATCTTTTTCTGCATAGAGTTTGCCATCTCATTCATCCAATTTTATTTAATGCTTTGAATTAAAAAAATAAAATTATACAAGCAATAAGTAATAGTGATTCATCGCTTAATTTAGGGACTAAACCATGTGTTATAGGGGAACTCCATATAATTATACACCTTAATTATTTGTCAATACTATGGAGGTTGACAATATTGTTCAAACAAATTACTTAATGATCAAAGAATGGTGCGATAATATATCCAACAAATTAGATTCCACTTGGAGACAAGATGATTCTAAAAAAAAAAAAAAAAGTTATTTTGATCACCATCCTAATACTATACTCTCTTCCAAACTCGCTTAATTTTGAAGTTATGATGGAATCCAGTGCATGTAGATGGTATGATCACATCCAAGAAGAAAAAAAAGTTATCATAATTGCCATATGAGTGAGAACGTACCCTATATTATTAGGGCGTTTATGTTTTTTGTTCCCTTTTTTTATTTTTTTCATTTCTGCTAATACATTGGCTGCCAGATGGTTGGCCAAAGGCTGCTTCAAACTAATTTCCCAATGAGAAAAAGGAAAAACAAATGAATCAAATCTGGATTGCTCATGCTCATGGTATTCTTTTATAATAAAACAAAAATAGAAATGCATCACATGGTGAGAATATAATAAAAATTAAACCGAGAATTAATGCTACTTTTTGTGTTACAACATTTTGTCAAACATGCAACAGTATGAAAATTATTATCTTACGAACACTCCGAATTTTCGGGAACAGTTCAGCCATTTTATAATATGCTATCACCAAGACATGGTTTTTCCATTAAACAAACAACTAAGACATTTTAAAATGGCATACAGTGAGTTCCTGTTTATTATTTTTTACCTCGAGAAGAGTCGACAACTTACAACTGCATAGCTCTAAGCTTAATTTATCCATACTTTTTTACATTAACATGTAAAGGCTAAACTGCGATTTTGCTCCCTGAATTAAATTATAATTGTTAATTTATTCCTAGATGACTTTTCCCACGCGATACGCACGTGAGCCCTTTTGCATGTGATAGAGCTATAAAATCCTTCAAAATCTGACGACACGCACCTAATTAGCTATTTTTAACAAATTTTTATTCTTAATTTACCGAAAAAATAATCCATGAGGTAAATTGACAAATCATGATTTAGTTAAGGGGCAAAACCGCAGTTTAGCCATATGTAAATTAATAAGCTAGTTGGAAGGTGCTTCCCTTGCAATCCCCTTGTCATAAATTTTGGCAAGTGATTAAATTAATTAAGCTTAGATTAAGGAGAACAATAAGACAAGAACCCTGGTTGGGCGGCTAAAACAAGTGGGTTTTACATTTTTGGGATGCCAAAGTTGCAAGTTGGATCGAAAAAAGGGAAGAGAAGTTGGCCTCAAATACTTTTAAGTCAAATGAATCACACACATATTTAATTAAAATAAACTAAGCAGAGTTTTAAGTGATTCCTCTGGATAAACACAAACGTCACTGTGTTCAGGGGGAGATGACGATAGCCGCATCTTAACTGTAGCCTCTACTAACCATGATTTATAATTAATAATACAATTAATACAATTAAATTTATAAATAAAATATATAAAAGCCAGAAAAAATAATATCCTGGAACCCAAAGTGGCAAAATGGCAAAATAAATAAAATTGTATTTTTTAATGTATGGTGTGGTCCATTGTATTGGCTCCAGGTGGCCGGGAGATTAACCCAACCACATGACAGACATGTTACTGAATAGTAATGCAACATTCAAAATAGATATAATTTTTTGAGCCTAAATTTTGATTAATTAGATGCTGCTAATTAATTATTGGTGAGTAATCTTCATTAATTAGATGCTGATCTGTTGATGTGTTTAACATTGCACGTGTTACATACACACTTAGTCACACACAAAACGCATAATTCGATATCATATTTTAATTAATATTAATTTAGATATATACATATATATATATATATATTAATTTTTTAATTTTATTTATTTATTTATATGGTTGTGTTTGCGTGCCGACTTAGAGGGATCCCTTGATGAGTGTCGAAAGTCAGGAATGAGGGCATGCAAAATGAAGAAAAGCTGGAGGATAGAGACATGACGGGAAACCAGGGCTCACATTTTAATTATGTATGAAGCATATTTCAACATCCAGGCAACTTGAGTAGGTGATGTTCTTCAACCCACTGCCTAAGTCTTAAAATTGAGATAATATGATTTATTAATGTTTTAATTCGATGAGGACAATGATTGTGTGGTAGGGATGAATATATGATCGATGATAATTCTTTTATATCTGGAAGTACCTAATTGGAATGATATTGGATTATCCTACTATTTCATATGCCATTTCTAAATTTAACCTTTTATATATATATATATATATATATATAACATATTAAGAGACTGGGAATTCAAACAGAAGATTTCGAGTGCGTAGATAAATTTATAACTTTTAGAATTTCGTTTATTTTACAAGTAGGTTGTGAAATGAGGAAGCGATGGGAGTGTGGGGCAGTGACAGTAATGAAGATATTTGAACCAAATAATAAATTGGCATCAAACGATTGGATGATTATCTATGCATAGGGCAGTTAGACATTGCTACAGTACTTATGCCTCCATTATGTTGCTTGATTTTAAATAAAAAAAGGTCCGTACAAAATAAATGAAACAAACTCAACACTATACTTCCGATGGACCGACAACATGACATAATTAACTCATCCTATACACTTTTACCATGATATTTAAATTTCATAATATTGGAAGTTGAAATGGCCCTCCAAACTAATCCTACCAACAATCGCTCTCATGTGCCTTTTGCTAATTAAGGTGCAGGCTGGCTGGCCTTTACTTCCTCTAATAAAATAGATAGTCTAGTTAACCTCAATATTATTTAAACCGTATGTGTTGCTAAATTGAAATGGACATAGAGATGATCATGATATCACATGAGTTAAAATAAACGTATGCGCAAGTCGGCTATATACAGTGGATGTGCTCCCCTACTGCATTCAAGTTCAAATTCTTATTTCCGTAATTTAGATTAGATTAAAGTATAATATCGACTGTTTGAAAAAAAAGACAAACTGCTCAAGTTGCCAGCTCGAACACATTTTATAATTTGTTGACACTGCAAACTGGTTCAACCATCAAATAGAAACCCAGCAAAACTGCAAATTACTAGAGAAGTGACAATAGTTGTCGATTGAAGGCTCTTTTGATAAGAATTTCGGAGATCTCTATATTGAGCCCTCTGTAGTTGACATGAGAGTCATAAATGCCAATATATCTGACCTCCCGGTAT
>CM031921.1:24160350-24226862 GCA_018703695.1 Prunus fruticosa
GCCAATATCTGACCTCCCAATATGATTAATAAATATGACTTAATGAGTTGCGTCTTGTGTAATTAATAAGTGAGTCATTGTAAGTTGGCATTACCTTTGATCTTGTAATTACTAAGAGTTATAATAAATATAATTATGAAATTTTCATTACTATAAATTACTCTTTTAACAGGTGGCTAGTTACGTTGGTTATGAATGCAGATGATCATGTATCATATCTAAATTACATTTGTAACTTTCGAATGGAGTGGTTTTTAAAACTTTCCCCCATTTATAATTAAACAACCATGTAATCACAAAAGTTTGATCATAGAATAACTTTGCCACTTGTAGCATATCTGTAGATTAATTAACAGAATACTCTTTTAATGCCACCTATTAATAAAGTTTCTTAAAAAAAGGATTATCAATTTGAATTATTTTTAGCATAATCTTGCACACAGAAATTAGTCAAACCAAGCTAGGTGCCACACTAAATTGATACCGCTACTTGAATATATTTCACATGGAAAAAAGTTCAAACATGTGTGCGAGATTGAATCAAGCTCAAGCCATCATCAATAATCCAAGGCTTAGAGTGAAAATCCTATCCGTGAACCGAATAGGCCTAATAAGAGTAAAAGTCTGAAAAGAAAAACTTAAGAAATAATATAAATGCACTGGCCAAATCACAAACAACAACAAGAATTAATTTGTTTGCTTTCATCAATAAGATTTTGACCAAAAAAGAAGAAGAAAAGATTGTATAAAATTAGGGTTATATGCTTTGTAGAAAGGTGACATAAATGACTGAATGCTTCAGCAAAGGGCAGTCAAACAATTGTGCCTGCCTAACAGAGGATGGTCCTGTGGAGAATTAAATATGGAAGCAAGCAACAAGTTAAATTAATTATCCCAAAATAACCCACTTAACATAAACTAGTCACCATCAGGTTAATTTTACCATTTTCCCTTTTCTTTTCACCAGCTTAGCTTCACACAGATGCATCAAAATAGGTACATTCAAGCAAAATTCCAAAAATAAAGCCAAAAAGAATAAAAATGGTCCACCAATCCTAGTTGCTCTATTGAATTACAAGTTCGTGCTCTCCAAAACCAGCTGGCTCCTTGGGCATTATTCGTAGATAACGTTTAAAATAAAATAAAAACATTCAATTTGAAATGAAAAATACCACCCAGGATGATGACAGGTGCAAGCCTTTCACATGAGCCCAACCAGATAATACATGGGCTACCCATACATATATAAATTTCCAGAATTTTACTCATCAGAAACAAATTTCTTATTTTTTTTTTAAAAAAATATGTAAGGAATCAATTAGTCTCCACTTCACTTCATTGGATGAGGTCTGAACGTTATTTGTCTGTCAATGAGTTGGATCCCTAGTTAGTTGTGATAAGCTTTATTGTAACGGTATAACGTTCTTTTAGGATCACGGTTTATTGTAAGCGTATTTTGTAAATATTCTATTGTTTGTAAAAAATACCATATAAAAAAAATTAAAATAAAAATAAAATTATCCTAACTTGAGAGGTTTAGGGAGGCACCTCCATGTAAGAAAATCACACACATGGTCACATAGTCACACATACACACACACACAAAACACAAATATCTTCTTTTTATTTTTCTTTCTTCTTTAATTTCTTTGTTTTCTCTCTCTCTCTCTCTCTCTCTCTCTCTCTCTCTCTCAAAGCCCAAGGTCAACAACAAGAGGAACTTCTTTGCACTCTTTGAAACGTCCATGGGGTATCTGAGTCTTGTTGGTCAAAGAAGAATGCACCGACCGTCATTTATATCTTGAGAGCTACGCTTCTAGCTTCTGCTTATTCTGGGCCTGCTCCCTGCTACTTCCTCTCTCTCTCTTCTTCTTCACATCATCTCACAGTCACAGAATTTCCCATCAGCAATCTCAGCCCTAGAAAAAAGAAAGCAAAAAAACCCACAACAATAACAACAAAAAAGAAAGAGGAAAGTTGAAAAAGAAAATATTTCTTAGAGTTTAGGCCAAAACCCACCTGCTCTTTTTTTCTCTTCTTCTATCTCTTTCTTTCTTCCTTTAGATCTTTAAAATCTAGGAATAAAGAAAACAAGAGGTGAGGGTTTGATTTTCGACTTTTTTCTTTATCATGAATTTCGGGTCAGCTGCTCGAGATGGGGGATTTTCTACTGGAGCTGAAAACAACATGGTGAGAGGTAAGCTTCCTTTCTCCTATGCCTCCTCTCCATCTTCTTCTACTTCTTCTGCTCAGTACAACAAAACCACCGGCGTCGCCACTCTTGTCCCTTCTGCTCACTACAACCGTGCGGCTACACGACGGCCCCGACACAAAGCTCGAGCTCATCTGGACTCATCGCCGAGAGATAGAGATAATAATGAAGAAGATGACGGCATTAGTAAGAAGTAAACCCAATCGCCATAGAAATGGAGCACATGTTCGACAAAGTTGTGACGCCAAGCGATGTGGGGAAGCTTGATCGCCTCGTCATCCCAAAGCGAGCACGCAGGAGTAGTCCTTTCCTTTGGATTCTTCCACCAACGAGAAGGGGCTTCTGCTCAATTTTGAGGACCGGAATGGGAAGCCATGGAGGTTGCGATATACCTACTGGAACAGCAGCCAGAGCTATGTGATGACAAAGGGCTGGAGCAGATTCGTAGAGGAGAAGAAGCTCGACACCGGAGACATCGTCTCCTTCCAGCGAGGCCTTGGGGAGTTGGGGGAAGACCGGCTTTTTATTGACTGGCGGCGCCGCCCAGATGTGCCTGATCCCATCCACCATCACCACCCGCTTCATCCTCATCATCATCATTACCAGCCCAATTTCGCAATCGCTCATCATCAGCAGCAGCAGCAGCAGCATTTCTCCTGGAACCACCACCAACGCTCGGTTCCTTCGACCCCGCTATTGATGAGGCCACCACCCGGGGGTGGACTGGTCCCCCGGGAACCACTGCAACACTTATCCCAGCAGATTAATTACAGCATGAATATGCATCACCCGTATCGAAATACAGGGACAAGTAGCACTGCTGGTGGTGGAAGTGGTGGTAGTGGTGGAAGTTCTTATGGTTACGGAAATGTGGTTAGCTCTTCTGGACCAATTTATTATCTCGATCGGCCTCATCCGCTGCCCCACATGAATACGAGGGCAGCGGATTATCCCCACGCGACCAACAACTGCAGCAGCAGCAGCAGCAGCAGCAACGGCGACAACAACAACAAAGTACAGCTCCTGGGTCGGGTTCATGAGCCGAATATGGTTTGAGAATTGGTGCCTGTGGTCCAGCGGGAAGGCAGCAGCCAAGAGACTTGAGGCTATTCGGGGTGAACATTGGATTGCCCCATATCAGAGTCGGATCATAAATGTGACATATTTAGTCATCTTCATCTCAATATCATCATGCTAAGATGGCGTTGTCCCTCTCACCAACTTTCGCCTTCCTCACAACCCCCACTCCCAATTAAGGCTCTTTGATGGCACGCCTCTGCACTCAACAACAACAACTTCTGCTAGTACCACCACCAACTTCTCAGCATCAGAGGCAAGCACCAGTTTTCTTCTCCATTCTTCATGTCCTTGGATTTTGACGTCTGACAACTCCAACAACAGCATCTCACGATGCAATAAAGACACAAGGAGGGCAAATTCAGAAGAGTTTCGGAGTTGAAATTTTTCGGTTTCGAATTAGTGAAAAAAAATCTTCAGGTACAGTAAAGGGGTAAGAGGTTTGGGGTTTTTTCTTCTTTCTTCTTTTTCTTTGAAGAGAATGAATGAATGAATTACTCATTAAGAGAGAAATATGCCAACAATTAATATTATCCAACTAATATCTTTATCTTTAATAGTTTTTTTTATAGCTTAATTTTCATGTGTATAAATATTTTTAATTTTTATTTCATATAACAATTTATATAGACACAAATAATCATATATAGTAAGCACAGGTATATTCTATGAAGAAGACATAGATCCAGTCATTGTCCCAAGATATAATATTTAGTGCTTGTTCTTTTTGTCACCTGTCTCTCTCCCTCTCTCTGAGTTTAGCTTCAACTCTCCCCCTCCCCCCCCCCAATGAAGTATCACCAAGCCACCATGGCTGCCTCTTTCTTCTCACTTTTGATATATGAAGTAATTTGTTTCCAATTTATCCTTCTTTTTCTTTTGGTATGAATATTCTTCTTTTGGCCACCGACTTATCTCTCTCATCTGACTCTTCTGAGATCTCTCTCTCTCTCTCTCTCTCCCCAATGTTGTTGTTGGTTGGTTGGTTCAAGTAAGTCAGTCAATTGAGACGACTTTCCTGACTGCTCAGCAAACTGATTATGATCAGTAGTGCTGCTAGCTATAAGCTACCTGATGTAATTGCAGTTTTGTATTTTACCTTTGGTAGGTTGTTGTTCTTGTCGCTGCTTCGTTGGGCACACCACCGCAGGTTTTTCAGAAGACTTGCAGAGATTAAAAGCAAAGGTAGGCTGTTATATATGCATACAAATCTTTAATTACTGTTTGTTTGTCTTTGTCTATCTTCGTAATTAATTCTAGTCACCTTCTTTTTTATCTTTGCAAAAATGTAATTTTCTTTCTTTATTTATTTATTTTTTAAAATAGAGTCTCCTCATTAATTTAAATCTTTATCATGTTTAATATTTGACTATTAAATAAAATAACGATTTCATTAATTTGTAAGGCTTTGTCATAGAGTTATAACTATTAATTAATTATAGCATACATACTTTGGGTAGAAATTAATTGCATGCATGAAGTCAAATAAGCAATATATATATATAGTAATTACATTGGCTGGTAAACCTACATATTCAATTGTTCAACCTGAAATTAAAGAATCTCTCATTAGTTTCATCACTATATTGAATTCATGAGAATGATGCGTTGTTATCATAGAACTCGCTAGCTAGGGTTGCAATTGATATTATGTAGTTTTTGTAAGAGAAAAGAGAACAGCCACCTGCTTTCAGATACATGAGATGGAAGATTATAGACATATGATAGATGATAGAAACGTACAGATTCCAAATATGATAGAAATATAATTTCCGGTATAGATTAAGAATGAAAACTTCCAAGAAACTATACCAATTCATGATTTATTTTGTATACATTAATATTAATAGCCATAAATATATTTTTGCTCCTCTAGTGAATTCTTTGTTGATGCTAGGATATAAGAAAAATATCACATCATCGTAAGAAAATTTTCAATTACTTTATTGCTATCGTATTATTATGATAGAAAACAAAAACAAAAAAAAAAAAGATTTGTTGCTATCGTATTATTAACGAAGATTTGTTTCTTATATTGATAATTTGATCTAGGTTTTTAGTTTTTTAATTGTCATATATATACCAATGTAATACATGTTCCCTTTCCTAAACCCTAACTTTCACACTCTACGAAACTTGTTTCATGGTCAGATAAGGATTTTGTGGAGTCCTTTGCAAAAACACTTACATAAGTTTGAAAATTATATGTGTACTACATTTAGAATTAATATTTATTTTGCAATTGCAAGGGTATACGATACTACATACATTTAAGTTAACTAACATTTAACTAAAATAACCATCTTTAACCTAAATCAATATACACAAGTCCTACAAGTTGATAAGTGTATATTTACATATATGGAAATAATAATTTGCCACATTTATTTGTCCAAAAATCCAGCGAACGATTTAATTGTCTATTATGTTTGTCTAGATATATAGATTAGATGTCATTGTAGCCTTAAGGGTGAACCGCATAGGTATTTTGATTATGTAGCACTTAGATGGTTTTTTAATAAGTTTCCAATTCAAGTAAAATTGTTTGGTTTTTTTTTTTTTTATGCAAGCGATATTGGGGGAGGGTGGTTTTCTCACACACACGCACGCTGTCAAAGTGCCATGAGGATTCGAACTTGGACACACATTGGTTTACAAATAAAGGCATTTTCCACTAACTAAACCCTATTTACAATCGTTTGGTTTTTTAAATTTAAATTAATAATGAACCCTTATAGTAAAGTTGTAATTGAATTTCCTGCAAAACGAAGTGAATTTCTACAATGAAGCAGCTGCATTTGGATACATGAACAGCCTGGAACTAGCTTTGCACATGATGAAAATATCATATATAGTAACATTGTTAGTTGTTTTCTTGGCAGGTCCATATCATAAATACAGAGTTGTGGATATTCTTTGCAAGTATAGAAAGCTGGTAATATTCTTCGGTATTTGATGCTTTAGGTGTTAATGGCCGTTTTTCATGGTCTTGGCATGAGTTTTTTTCTCCATAGAAATTCCCGATTGAATGTTGAGTAACCTGTTCAAAAGTCTTTGGGTTTGAATCACGACTAGGAAAATTCTCTTCTTCATTATTTCTGGTTTGGAATTTGAGAAAAGGTTGCTGGGAACTTTTTAAGTCAATGGTGCAAAACTAACTCTATGATATTCCTATCAAAGGACAAAAAAAAAAAACCTAATTCTATTTCGTTTTGCGGATTTTTCTTAGCTACTATTTGATATAAAGAATCATCTTAAGATGTCTCAACAATGCGATTGAGATTGGGAAAGAGTGCTAGCATGAATCAGTTCACACAAAACTTTAAGACATTCATATATAAAATTGAAGGTAAATTTCTTTTCTTACCGACACAAATGGTACATCAGTCGCCGGATTAAGTCGTTCAGTTGCCTAATCAAATCGAAAAGGTATAATCAAAATGTCCCCTTTAAATGGTTCCATCTTATAACTAGCCATCTACCTCATTCGTTCCTAAAATGGCTCTCTATTTGTAAAATATACAGAATTTGAACTCTGCCAATGGGGGATATTTTTTTGTAAAATATTGCCCTAGGGATATGCCTTGGTCGTAGTAACAAAAGAACTAAATTCCGATTTTACTATTTATACCCACTTCTCCAAAAGTAAAAATCTACTATTTTGCTCTCGCTTTTTTTATTTTTTATTTTATATGATAAAGAGAAAATTCCAAGTTTAAAAAAAGATTAAAAATAACATGGCCAAATCTGGCCATCGAGGGAGAAGGGTTGGGGTAGCTGGGAAGTGATGACAACTGGATTGTGGATGGAGGATGGAAGGGGACGGGACGGCAAGGAAAGGAAAGATAGGCAAGTTTTTTGTTTTTTTAATATTTTATTTATTTTTAAAATTTCAAAGATGTGATTGTTGGTATAAAATTAATGGGAAGATGCATGTGATTGTTGAGGTAATTAATCAGAAGGTTTGGCTGGTATTTCATGCATGGAAATAATAATATAATAATTGTCTCGTCGAAGAAAAGAACTGGATAAATCAAAAGTGTAAGGAAGTTACACTTCACATCCTGCTGACTTTCAAAACTTTGATTAATTTCAGTGGTATTAGAGGAAACTTGAAGACGGCATGTGTGACATGACAAGAATATTCAATGGGAACGACTTTGAACAAAACTCGAAATCAAGAAAAAGACACCAATATTTTATCGGAAGCAAAAACAAAACCAGAAAATTCTTGAGTAGAGATGACCAGTGTCCTTTCGTAGGCTCTGGTTTATTGGAGCAGTAAGGCATAAGTACTGTATGTTTTTGGGGGTTCCTTCCTTACAAGGACAAATCCACTGCCAATTAATTGACCTCACTATATATATATATATATATATATATATATATAATTTTTTTTATACGGACATCCAAATGTTATTACTATGGCTATGTCCCTATTTTATTTCCTATTTACATTGGAATGGAAGAAGAAGTGATATATATATATATATGTGTGTGTTTAAATTGTAATGCATTCAATGAGACCCCTACCCTGCAACTGGGGGCATCTATATATATATATATATATATATATATATATATATATATATGTATGTAAGTGTAGATATATAGGCAGGCAGGTAGGCATGTAGGGTGAGATAAATTGATGATGGAGAAATCAGAGTGGTCAGTGATATCAGAAAATATAGGGATGCTGCTGGCATGCAGCATTGCAGGTGGCAGACCGGACAAGCATAACGAAATATTTTGGACAAGTCCCAATTGCATTTAACGGTTTGCGATTTCCCTACACTCTTCTCTTCTGCAATTATATATCAGCACTCGTTCTTTCACATTCTTGACAGTGATCACGTTCCGACGACATTATTGGGTTTTGTTTTCTGATGACATGATGATAGCTTTGCTTTCCAGAGCAAGTGGCAATCAGGATTGTTGTAGATGGGTTACGGGTGTTAAAGTTATAAATTTTTTTTAGGAAAAAAGACAATGCTAGAAAAATTATAAAACACACCAAACTTATTCCAATTAACAAAAACATCATTCAATAAATCAAACCCATATATATATTATGTAAACCATAAATTTCATCAAAATAATAAAAACCAACCCGGATAATAAATACACACACCAAAAAATAACCAAAATAATAAAATATGTAGAAATATTACAACAAAAAAGAACCATAAATTTCATCGAAATAATGAGACCAACCCAAATAATAAATACACACACCAAAAAATAATCAAAATAATAAAATATCTAGAATATTACGACAAAAAGAGCACAATTGGGTGTTGAACCATTGACCATAAAGATTTTATCAATTCAAAGGCCACTGTGGTAGTGATATCCTTACTCTATTCTTTGTATACTTTTCGTATTTATAGGTCTATCCAACATAATTCTAAAAGTATTTTTAAAAAACCCTAACAGATCTCTTCCTTTTTTATTATTATTTGTGTTTGAAGTACCTTCTTTTCTTTTCCTTATTTTTTGGTCAAAATCCCTCTTTCTTCTCCATCTCAATCCCAGTTTTCTTCCTTCCCTCTCTCTCTCTCTCTCTTCTTCCTCCCTCTTTCTTCTCCCTCGCAGTTTGAATATCTTCTTCTCCACATGAACTGAAATGCTGCTATTGCAGGAATTAGAATAGGTAATAGGGGCTGCAAGCTTCTTCTTCTTTCCTCTGCTGGGCATTTTGTCGAACACTTGGTGTGCGCCATGGGGTCGCACACCAGTGCCATGGGTAGCCGAGTCCTTCTCCACTACATTTCCAGTTCCCAGTGGGGTCGCCTGACCCCATTTGTCCCTCTATGCGTCCGCCCTGCTTCCAAGCTTATAGCTAGTTGCTTTAAATAATTAATCATGTTGGTGCAATTGGTCCACATCACATTATGAAGAAATTATATGTCAACCAAACCAGGAACCCATCTTTTTGGTTTAATTACAAGTATATTGGCAGGAAGCGAAAGCCAAAACTGATTTTGCTTCTTCTGAATTGAATGGGAAACCAAAACAACCTGATTTTACATCAACCTAACCTAAATTGCATTGTCTTCCTAAACAACCTGGTTGGATAACACATAATCTGTATATATATATACAGTTATATTATATGACTTGGAATATTGTAGACACACGCGACGTGGGTAACTAACTAAAGGAAGGAAGGACATTAAGGATGACGATAAAAGGAGGTAAGAGGCAAACAAGATTCCTATGCCTTAAAACTTCAACTTCAAAGCCTCATCTCTCTCTCTCTCTCTCTCACTGTGGAACCCTGAGAAGGAAGAAGAGGGGAGAAGGCAGTGCAGTTCCCACTCTCTGATAGAGAGGGGCAAGAGTGGGTCTTAGGGTTGAATAGGCATAATCGATGAGCACCAATAAAAGGAAAAGAAGGAAGTAGTGATATTTTCGTTAGTCTCTCTTTCTTTCAGTGATCTTCTTTTTCTTCTCATGAGTTGGCCAACGGAGGACACATGCAATCTACTCCCAATCCCTACTGGACTAGTTCTTCTGCATGGCCCACGTAACGTTGGATATTTTCTTTTTCTCTCTTTCTTTTCTTAAGTTTTAATGCACCACATTCCCCGTGATATATGAATATATATGAATGTGAATATGATTACCCTTTCTCTATCCTAGTACTGTTATTTTCTCTCTCTAAAAGACTCAAAAACACACTCTCCAAGTCCAACAAATTGCATGTGGGTAAATAAAAACCAAACAATTCCAAATCAAGATAGGATTATAAATAAATAAAAAGAGCTCCAAGGAAAAGATAGTGAGGTGGCGTGGCATGGCATGTAGCAATGTGGCCTGCTTTTGTTTGTTTCCTTATTTCTCCCACTCAACATTCCATGTTCCCAAAGGCTAAATGGACCAGACACCCATCTGGGTCTGCTCACATTCTGAGAGTATTTCATCAAAGATGTTTAAAAAAATCCAACGGCTCTGATCAACTGGGTTTTCACTTTTTGTTCCGTTATTACAATCTGATCACAGACACACACTCATGCAGAAACCAAAAAAGCGATATAAAGAGAGAAGAAGAAGAAGAAGTAACAAAAAAGCTGGTGGGTTTCTGCTGCGACTTTCAAAATTTTGGTGTGAAAGACAGAGCATTAACAGCGACAGTGCAAAGGCAGCCGATCCCATAAAACAACCGCAATTATATTATTAAGGGAGGTGAAAGCAATGGGTCATGGGGTGGATGCACAGAGCAAGCCATCCTAAAAGCTCCAAAGCAGCCGTAAAGATGCGTAGCAAAACATTACTATTTTTGTAAAAGAAAAGGAGAAACTAGCCACAGGCCACGCCCTTCCTTATGCGGAGGGTATAGAGAGAGAAAGAGATTGAGAGAGAACGTTAACAACTAGGGTTTATGTGTGGGCCTGAATTTTTTTTTTTATTTGTCAGAATTTTTCTGACCCACCTGGATGGAACTGGATAGGGATGGGGATGGGACTGGATGGGATTTGTGCTGCTGATCCATAGCTCTCCCTCTTTTAATGCTGAGTATTCAGTTTCATGCTAAGGTATCCAAACTGCACCGATGATTCCAGAGGCCCAGTTGGCCGGCCACCCCTATCCCCACCCTAATCCTTTCCTTTTCTGTCTCTTCCTTTACCCCTATTTCTGTCTTCTTTTCACTCTCTCCGAGCAACCAGTAACTAACTCCTTTTATTTTTTGACAATGCAATATTTTAAATTACTTTAGTGTATGTATGAGTGCAAGGAGGTAGAAGTATTCCTTACCAACTGACTTAATTCATACTTGTGGTAACCAATTCCTTTTGTTTTTTTATTTTTCCTTCGTGAATTTTTCACTAATTAATGAGCCGATTTAACATTATACTAATAGTTAGTTGGTAATGTTAACGTGTATCGAGTGACTGTTTATTTATTTTTTGAATGTGATGAAGAAGTGGGTGGTGGGAATTTTGTGGTTTTCCAAAGGGCATTTGGGTTTGGAATTGTTTTTGGGAAGGAAAATGTGATTATCAAGTAGAAAGTGGTCTACCACTTTGATTGATTTAACTTTACCTGCCTACTTTTGTCTCTTTTTACCATGCTTTTAATTTGTTCCTCAATATTTATGTAACATCACAATTTTGGTTTCGTAAAATTATGAAGGCGTGGGTGTGGACCATTTGGACCATGTGAACCATATGGGGCAGAGAGAGAGAGAAGGGGGCTGGAATTAAATCCTGTCTGATTTACATTCTCATAAATAACAAAAACATATTGTTATGTTTTTCTTCCGACGAAATTTGCACATAGCTTTAATTATGATGGTAAATGTAATGACTGGGTAAAAGAAGAGGAGATAAAAAGATGATGATTTAAACAAGTAATTATGATTAATTTCGATAAGATAAAGTAATTTTGATTAATTTCGATAAGATAAAGTAATATTGATTAATTATTTGAGGGGTTATGGTGAATAATTAAATGGAAACAAAATAGCAAAGTTTGATAGGGAGGAGGTCCCCTCTGCCATGACCTGTCACTTTTGTCTTGGTGGGTGAAGGTCCTGGTACAGAGATGGCTTGTCCAGTGTCCATGGTACTTTCTTCTTCCCCACTTCTTCCCACTGGGCTAACCCTGCAGTAATGTTACATAATGTTTCATGTGGTACCACATGAACCAACAGTAATTCAAAATTAATCAAATATTAATGATCCTCTGTTTCTATTCATTCACTTTTTCTTTTATTTATTATAATTTTTTATGTTTTTTTTTATAAAACTTTTTGCCCTTCTTTTTCCATATGACAATGTGCCAAAGTATTGAAAAATATATTTAATTTGTCTATTAACGGTGGAGTTAAATCAACTAAACTAAAGCTATTATCGATGTAAAAACTTTTTTACTGACACAAAGGCATGCATCCATCTTTCTAAATTATAGTTGATTTCAGAACAACCACAATCCAAGGTCAGTGGTTGGTCTCCTGGTCTTGCTATTGCAGTTGTCCAATGATTGGATGGTATCAATTTTTTAGTGCAACATTAAACTATAATATATGTTTTTCTTGTCACATCTTGATGTCCACATGTTTTTTTAGTGCAATATTTCATTCGATGGGTGGGATTAGCCCAACCCATCACTCTATCTTTCTTTTTCCCTGGCTTAGCCCAACAATGAATTTCAGTCTAATTATATCAACTGCAGATTAAGAAAGAAAAAAATAGAACTAAGCAATGACAAATTTCTTTGCAGCACATCAGAAATGATCCTCTTTGAGATTGTAGATGGGTTTTTCACATCTCTATAATCCTGAAGAAACAGATTTTCCAGGCAATGCTTTAACCAAAATACGTATGTGTCAGCATAAAATGGAAATTTAATCCACTGTCCAAGAAAATTGTTTCCACCATTCAGACACTCAGTGCATTTAAAGACTTGAATCCTAAATGCAAGTCACTCTATATAACAAGTAATACTATTATATAATGCATTTCGACTATGATTTGTACATACATCCAGGTGAAGAGTCTCTAGCTTCCAACACCAACGGCCCCTTCTGGTAGTCTGGAGAACACGTCTACAGCTAGTGTATGTCTCTTGTTAATAGCTTGCCTGAAACCTAACAGAGCAGAAAATGGGCAAAAAGTAAAAATGGAAAACATATAAGAATGGAAGGGAAGTGGTTCACCTTATTTTTGTCTAATTTGCGGCCACCCATTTCCAATTGCATGCATAAGACACAAGTTTCATACTTCATGGAACATAATGCTGCTTCAGCCTGAAGCCATAGTTTTTTATACACCAAAGCTTGTGGGTCTAACTCTTCCGTGGTCAAATGATTGTCTCTCAACGCATTGCCCATAACCTGCATCTTACCATTACAAGTGTGAAGTTTCAGTTTCCAAGTACGAGAAACTACATTAAGCACTGATATGATAATTTTCAGCAACAGGTCCACAAATTATACCTGAACGATGTCATTGCCCTTCTCAGTGCCTACGCCACTACATGAAGGAAAGGAATCCAAGATTCTCTCAGTGAAAACATGAGAATTAACCTTGTGCCCCTCACGGTCATTCTGATAATTAATCTCTACTGGAACAGCCAAGGCCTTTTTCCTTGTTACTTGAAACCCCATGTTCGAGCACTGAAAAACATTATTTAGGCTCTCAGATCAACAGAACATATACACATGAGCATTTTTAATTTCATAAAAGAAAATGATGAAATTATTTCTTTCAGCCAGCTCCCAGGTGGACACAGATAAAAGTATAACAAAAATATTACTATAATGGCATTGTTATTACGATAATTATTATTAATCTCATTGTAAGCAATAATATTAAATCTACCAAACATGATAAAAAAAAAGGCATGTAAATGAAGGTTAATGCTCTCACAGAATAAAAACCAGTACGACAATAGTATGAATTCAAATGTAAGTACATTTGTAATACATCTAGAAACTAGTATGTTAAAGAGGACATCATTTCTATTTTAGAAGATGAGTAAACTGCACATATATGCATCATAGCATCCCCGCAAAATTTAAAATGTTAAGTACCCAAGAGCTTTCAGATTCAAAATTTCAAACAGGAAAACAAAGTTCAGTATTTTCTTCAAAAAAAATTCTCAACATTCAAGGTCACACACACATACCCCTACCTTGTGCAGCTCTGTTGATTTAATAGGATAGTACGGAGTGCCTGTAAGAGTTATATCAGAGATTGGAACCTTTCCTCCATCCCCATGTTGGATGCACATACAAAGATTATTGATTATCTTCTGCATCAAGTCATGCTTATGTTCATTTAGTGAATCTAAATCATTCGAGCACTTCTGTACAAGCAATTCCAAGAGATCGTGCATCATATTAAGTATTTTGGGAACATCTAATTTTGAATGTGTAGACAACAACTTGGGCAACCCCTCGGGCAAATTGAGCACAGAGCCACTTTCTGAGTTATTAAGCAGGGGATAAACTCTTTCCAGATCATGAATGTCATTAGAAGACTGAGTCCCTATTCCATTAATCGATGAAGAAGACTTTGATCCTGCTTGATCAACAGGTCCATGTCCTTTGGAGGATGAATTAACAGCTGAAGATACACTCTTTTCGGAAAGATGAGAAATCATCTCCAACGTAGTCATTTGCATGGTAATCTACAACTGCTTTAGCATGACGAGGAAAAAATTGAGGTGCCAGTGGATTCAAACTATTACGCACCTCTTGTTCATTTCCAACAAAGTCTGAACTCAAAGACCTTGAAAATCCATATTGCCTAGAAGCCAGGGTTCCTTTCCAACAAGGTGAGTCCAAATCAGAGTCATTCTCATCCATTTTTTTTGAAATTGAAACAGCTCCTTTGGGACCAAGATGTTTCAAACTGAAATCTTCAGGAATATTGGTTAAAGTAATTAGTGGCTCAGATGTTGCCTTCAGTAATGCACCTATACCCTCACTAAGAGAGAGGTTTGCCATCTTTGCCTCCTTTTCCTTTATCATTGGGACTTCCATCATGATGAATCTCTTTCCCTTCACCAGATATCAGGTCATGAAGATCCTTTATGCCAGAAGGACTGCATTTGGAAGAAATATCGTAATTGTTCAGTGGATAATTTCCTTTAAAATCCACATTCTTTGACAAAGTGAGATTCAAGGGTGAAACAGTTGTGCTGGTATCTGACTCAAGCACCACAGCTGGAAATGAGTTATTTGTCGGTAAATGGAAAACCGTAGATTTAGCTGTATAAGCATCAAGTTTTGTAAAGCCATTATCGCACAAAGCAATTTTGGAATTGCAATGACTCCAAGTCACTTCGGGTGCAGTATATGGTAGCTGAGTTTGAGAATAATCTTGAAGCCTTAATGTAGGGGAAGTAACTGACATTGGAAACTCATGTGGAGTTGCCCTAGTATTAACTGCTGAAAAAAGAAAAATCCAGTACCTACTTGGTCTGTGGATCTTGAAATGAACTGATTTTCGGTTCCTACAGTTAAATCACTGCATATTTCATGGACACTTTCAGAATTCTCATGATTGGGCTTCAATCCCTTAACTGCAGGCTTTCCTGTACAGAAGCAAGTTATGCATGAAGCTCTTACTGTATTGATGCCATAACAAGTAAGCCACAGAAAATAACTTTCATTTCTTAATACCCTTATCGATAACGTTCCTTCCATACATACAACAAAGCAAAGGCCCTTTGCAACTTAACAAAAAATGTAGAATAACAGTACAAGAGAAAAAGAAAAAAAAAGCAAGAATTTATTTTTCCTAAAAGTTTGAATAGTTCTTCATGCAAACAGCGAGAGTTCTTCTGAAAACTTCAAATCGTTCTTCACGCAGTGTTATGTGATGCATCCAATAATCATGATTGATAAACAATTATCTTCTCTCTTTTTTTGTGGTATTTACGTTCTCCTAAAAGTTACACACCTTATGTAACCAAAGTAGAAAACACTCATAGTGATCGGATATAAAGTGCTAGGAGTTGCTCAAGCTTTTAAAAAATAAACAAATAAAGAGATTGTGCGAGAATGATCCATTTGTTATTTTGAGTTGATCATAAACATTAAACAAGAAGAGATCAAATGGTAAACATCAACCTAAGAATTATACCACCACAAAGTGGCAAGTGCTTTGAAAATTCTTAGGGAAAATGTTTACTAATCTATCTTAAAGGGTTGCACAACAAAGGTGGTTGCTCTTTGTGAAATGACAATAAAACGTTGTGTACTGGGCATCAACAATGAAAGAACTGAATTAATTTGTCTGCTTTAGTAACTTAAACAGAAAATGGATTAAAACAAACTTAATGCAGAAACTCAATTTCATAAGCATAGTAACCTAGGCAACGAAAATTACCTTGTTCAAGCAAGGTTTCATAAGCCAATGAAGCATCCTTGTTGCTGGAGAAACTGGCTTGGCTGTGCCCAAATGATGAAAGCTCTGTGTAATTGGTTAAGGACTCCTTAGAGGCCGAGGGCATAAAACCCAAGTCTGAAGCAGCATTTGCAGACGGGTACTGTGGAAAATCAAACTCCAAGAATGAATAAGGATCAGTGGAAAATGGGTCAGATTCCAAGTTGATATCAGACACAGGTTTGAGCATGGAAGCACAGGGGTCTGCTGAAGTCAACGAAGACCAAGACGGTTGGTAAGAAAAGGGGTTCAATGAAAAGGGCTGAGCTGCAGGTGACAAACGGGACTGAACTACTGACGATGAAGCTCTCTTTCCATGGCCATCCCCCTCCATCTCTATGCAATGAAGTTCCAGTCAACCAGGTGGTCAAAACCACCTTCCCAAACAAAAACCCAGACCGAATATCAGAGAAAGCATTGCATTTACTCAAGTAAGTGAAAGGTTAAAACTTTTTTAGCTACCCATGAATATTGATAAGCAAAAGAACTCTAAACTTAGCCAAGAAGGCAAATTTAGAACATACCTGTTGCAGAGGAGAAGCAAGCAGAGACTGGTAGAAGCAGAGAGGAGGAGGATGTGCCTTTTGATCAAAAGAAGAGGGGGTCTGTTGGTCTTCCTCTAATTTTTAATTGATTTGCAACAAACAAAGAAGCGAATTTTTTATTTTTATTTTTATTTTTTGTTGGTAAAAAACAGACTCGATTCTGGTTCTTTGTATATTCACCCTTTGACTTTGACTCTTTACTGTGCCTCGAATTTTTTGTATAATTCTCTTCGGGTGGATACGAATTCATATAACTTTCTATTACAGATTAAAATGTGTTTGTTATCAAACCCTGTTCTCTCTAATTTTCATTTTTTAGGTGTTTATAAAGTTTTATATTATCTCCAAAGTTTAGGAATTCTTTGTTCATATGGGATATACTAATTCTAAAGAAAAAATCAAGTAACTGTAGAGTTTTTACTGGGGAATGGTTAAGCAGGTGACAATGAGTCAACTGACTTTGAATATTTTGCCAATTGAAAACATGACCTAGTTGTTTATGTATTTGTCGACCATTGAGCCAATACCGTGAAAAAGTGGACACCTCTAATATTCCTTGCAGACCAAACAGTTAAAGACAAATTTGACTTCACCTGTTGCCTTAGGAACGAAGAAACAAAAAGTCCCTGTTGGCTGTTACTTTCACAACCAAGTTCAGAGGAAAATTCCTAGCAAGTTTAGGCCTGCTTTTCCCATGGAGATGTTTCCCACCAAAGTACAATGGCAGAATATTTATTAATTTCATGTTCAAAACCTCTTTCAGGCTGATGAGCTGAAGAGAGAGAGTGAATTACATGGGTGGTGCAATTCAATTTCCCAAAATTTTATACAGGAGTTGCAAAGCCAAAAAAAGAAGAAGGAGTTTTGGTCAAGTCCTGATAGGATTGAAGATCTTTTCAGGGCAACCAATCAGAAAGGGCATCAAGATGCTTTGAGTGACCCACACCCTCGATGACAAGGCTGCAATGAAATCCCTTTCAACTGTCATGTGAAAATGCCAAATTAATCACCATCTCAGCTCAGTTGCTGTCATGATCAAAACAATAATTCCAAATATGGGAATATGAAGTTGGGTAAAACAGAAAGAAAGAAAAAAACAGTAATTTACATTTAAGTCCTTGAAATTGCTCCATTGAATATATTCTCCACTCCTACAAATATTCAGCATAAAACCAAGCCTGCATACTGTACAACAGAAGATATGGAGATGGACAGATTTCTTCTTCTTATTTTTTCCAAACCATATGTACATGTACTAGTTAACAACAAAATATAAAAAGTACATAAGATCCTGATCATGGAACATGTTACATAACATAGCACATAGCAGAGTCACATGAGGCAACAAGCATTGACATTATCATCATTGAACATGTTGCTAACTTTGTCATCCCCCCTTTGAGTCACTGGAATTGTTCCATGTTTGTCCCCAACATTGTAGCCATGCCTATAGTAGTTGTAGCTCTCTTTGAACTCATTGATTGTGTCCTTGAAATAGTCACCGGAGGATGTGAAGTACAAAGGAGGGTTGGGGTAGGGCCAGAACTCTGCCCTCTTTCCAGCCCTCCTCACTGCCTTGAGAACTTTGTTGCGATCAACGTACCCGATTACCGTCACCTTTTCCATTGGTAGGTCTACGTCCACCGAATCGATCCCTGAGTACATAGAAAATTGTTTTTACCGCAGAGTTTTACATATTAATTAATTAGCTATATGTCACAATTGATTATTTACCTCTGAGCTTGAAAATGGCATTTTTGACAACCCTCTCACAGCCAGTGCAGCACATCCTGACTTTGAGCTCCACAGTCTGTAAAGCAAACACAGGTTGAGAATCTGTTCTGTTCTTGCAAAAAGTATGTTTTAGTTTTTACTTGTTTATTTGCTGAACTTTCCTTCCTTTCTTTGATTCCTTCGTTCCTTTTGTTGTTTCAAACAGCTTTATACTTTTGGCAGTTATTAATTGGAAGCCAAAGGGATTAAGAAAAGCCATGTTGGGTACAAGAAACGTGGTTTAAGAGATCAATACATGACAAACAAAGATTCTGACATGGTTGGAGTTTCTCCACCATACCAATGGTTCACTGAAACCATGATATTTATAACTCAATGCACCGCTTCGGACAAGTTTTCTAAAATGTTTCTCTCTACTTTTGAAGATAAATATATATGTTCTTCTTTGTTTTGCATCTATTTCCTTTGCAGCATGAATAAGACAAGCAGAGGCTTCATGCTGCAACTATGTGTGAGTGTTTGTGTGTGTATAGGATATATCTGACTAGCAGGATGAATAGCATCAAACACATGAAGAAGAGAAGCCATATAAATAAAGAGAGATAGAGGGAGGAAGAGAAGCCATGCATGGTGATGAGATACCTCAGAAGATCGAAAACAAAATAATTGAGACGAAGGCAAACCTGCAACGAAAAGGGGCCGACCCTTTGGCATGTTGTGTTTGATTTTCTTGAAGTGGCTGTTGCTTTTGTAATGGTGATCCGGGTAGTCAAAGTAAGAGAAGTATGCAATAGATGATATGATAGAGCCAAATGTTCTCTTTAGTACCGTTGCCATGACCAAGAGCTAGTTGTGTGTTATATATACAAAGAAAGAAAGATGGGAAACTTAAAGACAAACCCAGCCCTAGAAGATATTCCTTTGTAGCCTTGGCATCCCTTTCCTTGTGTTTGATCTATTTGCAATATATTCCAAAGGTGTCTTAAACAATTCCAAGTTAGCAGTTTCTTGGGGTTAAATTCTGTGGTTTTATTTTGGGGATAAGAGACTCCCAAATAATTAGAACTTTTGGACACGGAATGGTATCTAAATCCTCTCATAAATGCTTGAAATGTGGGTCAAGCTAACATGGCAGCTGACTCAGGAGAAGAGAATATCAGCTCTTTCTTATAGGGATATGGACGAGCTTATAAGGAATAGGAAAGATGGGTTTTGATGCAAAGGGAACATATATTCTAAATATCTTCTCTCTGTCTTTTTTAAACCAGCTTTGAAAATCACTTACACACAGCATGCACCATCTATCTACAAAGTTATATTCCCACATTTCTATTATCTGTGCCTTCTCGCCTATGTAGGTGTTCTTCATTTCCACAAGCCTATCAGAAATGGAATCTTTTGGGTTCTATACTTTTTAGTTAAAAATATCACTTGGAAGCTCTACCAATAAACTATGCCATAAAAAAACTGGTACACTAGCATTCAGAACCACCGAAGTGCTCAACAAAATGATGGCATTTTTCTCCTTCCGGCGGGCAGCGACCACACCAGACCACACATACCAGAAAACATGTTTTTTGGGTCCTATACATGTGATTTGTTTACAGATAAACAAATAATGGACATGGCTAGTTGGTGTACTTTTCTAGCAGCTTCGTGTTCATATGTTTTAATTTATATTATCCATAAATTCTCAGAAAATAATGCTCTACACGTAATCACACGCATATGCCGTTTTTACTCGTTATTAGTGTGGAATTCTGGTTTACCGAATAATTCTGGTTTAATGGGAAGGTTTGATGCTTCAATTGTTCTGCCTTTACCTGCATTCTGATAACATCTCTCTGTATTATTGTTTAAATTTCGGACAAAAGTATTTCTCATGCCATGGCAAACTTTAGGAGACAAACAGTACAAAAGAAAGAATCTCACATTTGAATATAATAATTGATAACACCTCTATGTTCTTGAAATCAAACACTTCCTCAAGTGTTCTTAGGACAGTTGGAAAGGCAGCGCGCAATGCACACGTAAAATCTAGAGGTTCTAATCCCAATTATAATTTATATTAGGCATCAGATGAGATGAGGTCATGTTATTCTTAAGCAGAGAATTTGGTGATGTAGTTCCATTTGATTGTTTTTCTATACAAGGTGCTCACATAGATGCCTGGTTTTGGACATAAAAATTTGATAAAAATGGAATGAAAACTCAAGAACCAGATTGGACACTTACAGTTTCAACCAGAATTTTCTCTACCCCACATCAGAAAATTCCAGAGTTTAAAATCTTTCTGTCCACCTGGAGAGCATGCTAGAACAAAATTTGCTCCTCTCCATAGCCCACCAAAATTTGTGACTTAAATTTGGCAAGCACCAAATCAGCAGGGGAAAGAAAGGAAATTTGTTTTAATAATCCTGCTTTAGGGACAAATTACAGTTTGACATGTGTTTACAAACTTTCTTTTTGTGATTTTAACGACTTACTTTTCCATATATGTCAATGTGTGAATTGCAGTTAAAAAAGGAATGACTCTTTATGAGTAAGGAATCAAGTAGTGCTCGAAAAGAAATATAGTAGGCATGCCTGACCAAAATTTTTAACTTAAATTTGGCAATCACCTAATCAGCAGGGGAAAGAGAGGGAAAAATACCATTGCTCCTTGCAGGCAAATCACCATTTGATATATGTTCAGTAACTTTTCTTTTTGTGATTTTAATGAGTTACTTTTAGACACGGAAAGAAATATAGTAATAGTAGGCATATATAATGCAATAAAGTCTTTGAGCATATAACCATTCAATCTATGCATATATGAGAGCATGTCCAGCCTAGGGGCCTTGCCTGGGCAACAGGCCCTCAGGCTCCTAAAACTCCCTCCAGCGCGCAAGGTCCAGACTTGGCAAGAGCTGGGTTCCACGAGCCCAAGCAAGCCTACAGGCAAATTCAGCTTGAGCTGTTGCCTGGGGCAGAATAATGCAATGTTGACGTACCAAAAAAATTTTGAAAAAAAATTACCAAAAATTACAGAATTTTTTTAAATAAATACCCAGGCATATTCTTTACTTCCCACACCAAAAACTATATACAAATTCATATCATCATATCTCATGTGAATAGTATTTGTCATTGCCCTTGCCCTAGCCTTTTGGAGTGGAACCAAAAAAGGCAAGGTTGCCACTATTCATATGAATAATCGTGACATGTAGGAACCGGAAAATCTTATCCGAAAATATTATCCAAATTAATTATTGAGGTAAAAAATTTTGTGAAAAAAACAAAAATAAATAGTAATTGCCCTTAGTCATGGCAATGGGTGGAAACACAAAATTTACTATTTGCAAGGGCAACCACTATTCAAGTGAATAGTGGCTGCCCTAGCCCCTCCTTGCCATGGCAATGAGCAAATGGGTGGAGTTGCTCTTAGACTTTTGAGGTGGACTTGCTTTGATAAGATGAGGGTGTGATGTCTACTAACAAATTGATCCTAACTTTTTGAATTACAATCTCTTGCCAAAATGCAATGCATCATTTATCTCTTGGTTTGCCATTTTCACCTGAAAGCAACAAAATTTTGCATTCCAATTTGTGGTCACTTTCACTTGAATTGCACACAAATCTAGTGGGGAATTTACACAAATTACTCATGTCTTGGGATGCAACGTTTGTACTAACTGGGGCCATATTTCCTTTCAGGCAACCTTTGTAGTGAGAAGTTCCTTATTAGCTGGGCCATATGTACTTCCAAATACTTGGGAAATCATAATTTTTACTTGTGTCATGGTCCATGAAGATAAATCTAGGCCATGTTGGACTACATCCCCTCTATAAGCTCTTCCCCACCATGCATTCACAAATTGATAATCTCATTAAATATTTGGAATATTCTGCAGCACCCACCCCAGTTTTCTTGTCCACATAAAACATGGTAGCTTTTGTGGTTTCAACTTTCAACATACTTTTCTTTCCATGCCCCCATACGCATATGTGAAAATTTTTTAAGCCCATCACTCCACTGTTTTTCTGGTGCAATTTAGTAATTTATTGGTAAAAACAGAATCAGATTCATCCAGCGAATAACTTTTTAAAACGCAATACAAAGCATACTGTGAATAATATGTTGGTTTTTTCTTTTTTCGTCAACACATGATGATAGTTTATTTACTTAAGTTACCAAAGCACCGGCAAAATGTCTACAAAGAGGATCCAAAGTAAGGGCAACACCACCACCAATTATCTAACTGCGCCTAATGCAAACAAACATCCAAATCACATACCTATGGCGAAAAACATCCACACCATTGCAACAATCTCCTTCGAGTACGAGGTAGAATCATGAGGGTTCCGAGAGAAGGATTAGCAACATAAGCGCTAGCCCTTCTCTCTTGGACAGCAAGAAAGCAACTTGCTTCATCCTGGGCTTTGTACGACTGGGTCATATGTTGTCCGTGGAGTTAAAATGGAAAAAAAAAATATAAATTAAAATTGAAGTGGTTAATTTTACCTAGACACTATCCATCTTACTTTTTGTTTCTGGAGGAGTTGAGGTGACACACTTCAAATAAAAATACAATAATGATATGGATAATAGTCATCATCTATATACAATAGCAAAAACCATTATCCTAAGGCATCAAATAAAAATAAATTTCATTTTCACATTGACTATACATGGACTAAGTCAACGGATGGGATAAAACACAACATTTAAGCCTATCCTCGATTATAAAAAGTTTAACAACATTACACATCCAATAAAAGTTCTTCACATCCTTAATGACAATGGCAAGTGATAATAATAGTGATAATGACCATGGCAAGTGAGTAATAATAGCGACAACGACAATGGCAATAATAAGGGGTGGGCACGGGGTACGGTATTGAGCCCGTTGCCCACCATTATTAATAAGGGGAGCGTGATCAGTTGGTGGTGATTATGGAAGGATACCTAAAAACTTGGCGGGCGACCTTAAAAATGGTCTTAGACTTTTGTATCAACTTAATAATCTAAGATTAGGTTCGAGGATTAAGCTGGGTTAGCTGCAATTTCCCAAAACAGATTGAAGACATTAAAAAACCCTAACTTTCAACTGAAAAATTCATCCAATCTCATCAAATTGATCCATATATTCATAAAAAGCTATGAACTTTAAAGAATATAGGTCAAAGGGTGGCCATAACATCCATCAAGTTAATCAAAAGCAACCAACTTTGTTAAGGGTGGAGAAGAAAAATTCCAAATTTGTACAGAACATTCACCGCATCAGAATTCTAAAAAAAACAGAGAAAAAAAATTAACCAGTGAACCCTTACATGCTAAACACAAAAAACCCTATCCTTGAAACATTAAGCAGCAGCAGGGGCTCCTATCAGAGGAGGAGGAGGAGGAGGGTAGGAAGAAACAAAGGGAAGACTTCGGAGAATGAGAAACCGAACCCGCCTGGGAAAAGGAGCAGAATGGAACAAATGCTCCAAAACCCTTACCAACAAAAACGTATACTCCTCCATCAGCTCAGCCACACCCGCCACCAGTATCATTTTTCTCTCTCTAGCTTCTGTATCTGCTCACCCACTTAATTTCTCAAAGAACCCAACAATTAAAACACCCAACTTGAACACAAAAGAATCTTGCTTGACTCTAGAAATTTCTCTTGAACGACTGTTTCTTTGTTTCTTAGTCTTCTCTCACTTGACTCTTATACTATGAATTTATACATGACATGTGGAAGTCGGTGGAGGGTAGTGGCAATTATGTACAGGGGGTCATGTGATCCGATGTGGGTTTGGTTTTGGTTTCTGAGTGAGCATTACCACGGCGCCCCCACAGCCCCATCATATCTAGGCTAGGACTTTCCAGTGTGCTCAGCTTGTTGGCTGCCACGTGTGCGTCTCCACCAGGTGACTCACAGGATTTAGATTTTTACTCCATTTATAAAGAAAAGGCAGAGCACAGAAAGATAGCTGGTGGTTTTCGGCTTTCTCAATCCTTATCTTCTCTATCCGTTTCTTTATTTTACAATTATTACGTGTCCTTTTGCCAGGTAGTGTACTGCATATGCCATATACCGTCAAGTAGACTGATTTGTTCTTCTCTAGGAATCTCTATTGTTTGTTTCCTAAACAATACAGCTTTGCTATTCTGGTTTCATACGCCCGCTGTTTTCTGTCCCACCATTTCAATGGTGTAATGCGAATAGATTACTTGATTAGCCCCTTGATTAAGGCTAATCCAACTGTAATTAGATTACTGCTTTGAATGCTTTCTTCACATTAGACAAAGCTCGAATTTGATTTGACCAGAAAAATAAAGAATGGCAAAACAGAAGATTATCAAACAAATTAAATTACAAATTTTACACTTTATTATATGTTAATCATAATATATGTCAAAGCTAACTAGACTCTATACAGAAAAACAGAGTTGTCTGGAAGTGAAAACACAGACGAAATCTTAATACACACTGTCAAATATTTTTCTCAACTAAGGTTACATATGCACGCACATATCAGAACGCGATTTACAAGCCTAAACCCCGTTCCAAAAGAAGTAAACAGAGAGTGGAACGAAACACCTAATCACCTATGGCCTCTTCACTGCAAAGTCAAGATCTTGAGGCTATCCAAATCCCACTAAAAGCTATGAACAGGGTTACAGCTAAAGGAATGCCGACCGAAATAACAAATGTAGAAATCAGGCCATGATGTTTAGGCAGCGCCTTCGAAGCCAATGACAGCCCCGTATGGTTGCTGTGTAATGAACTATCCCTACCCATCCTTAGCTTCAACTTTCCTGGGGCTTCTTCAGCAGTTTCCCTGCTCTTATAAACTATTTCTGCTGGCGAGTCTTCAGCCATTTTCCCGTTCACTTCCAACTTTGAAAGATGGCACTCTGCATCATGCTCATCGGAATCAGGAATCTCCTGTGTGGATTCTCCGGTCTGCATGAAACAATATTTCTCAGTTAAAATTTGATGAAAACATAAAATATTTGTATAATTAGAATCCATATATTGGCTTCACCAATAATTCTTACCTCATTAATAGTTGACTGCTCTTCATCTTCTTTCCCAGGGGTTGGATCTCTCACATTGCTATCAGCAACTGGATTCATCTGCAAACGGATTCTTCTGGGAGCAGTGCCCTGAGTAAAAGATTCATCTGACTTTAATGGTTGTTGAGGCTGGCGGGCCTTGATCCTGATTCCAGTTATACCAACAATATCCGAACCATAGTTGACAGAGTTCTTCCTACTGGTTAATTCTTCCTCATTATTGATTTTCTCATGCTCTTTCTCCTGTTCATCAGAGGTATGACTCAGCTGTATAGCTTCTCTAGCCTGCATGGAACAATCAGAGTTAAATTTTATAATGCATATAAAAAAGTTATTAAACTAGTTTCACAAGGACCCTTACGTCAGTATTAGTTGATTGTACTTCATCTTCTTCCTCATCATCTCTATCTCTCACATTACTATCGACAACTGACCCAGTTGAAATATTCATCAGGAGACGGATTCTTCTAGGAGCAGTGCCCTGAGTTACATTATTTTCTGAATTTGATTGTTGTTGAGGCCGGCGAGTCTTAATCCTGATTGCAGTTCCACCACCATGATCACCACGGTGGTCATCAAGATTCTTCCAACTGGTAGATCCATCCAAACTATTGAACGTATCATTTACTGAACTCACAGGAAACTGCTCGGCAATTGCGGAAGGAGGAAAATAATTGTCAGCCATATTTCCCATTCTAAGTTTTTGGTTATCCAGCGATGCTTGAGCTTCAGCTTGGTAATAACCCAATGAAGTTTTCTGCAGCAGATCCTCGGCATCAAATTGCTTGTTGTACAAGCCAGAAGCTCTCCTTTCCAGGTCATGCTGGTGCACAAGAACAAAACAACAGCTTACAGTCAGACTTCATCTTTAAATATACTAACCAAACAAATTTATATGATAAATAACATTCAATAAGCAGGCTCGACAGGACAACAACCAAGAATACCACAATTGTGGTGGTTTACAAGAAAGAAGAAGATTATTCTTTTACCCATACCTGGGCAATGTTGGTGTCTGTGTTATCCCATGCACCATCGAGACATAAGTTTCCTGGTGGCGTGGTCTGTAGCATGCATGACTGACCAGATAGATAGGTCTCGTTTCCAACCACCAAGTTCTTCTGACTCGTTGACTCCTCACAGGAACTCTCATAAGGGTTAACGTTGAACTCATCCAAAAGTTCTGGGAAGGATACATCCTGTTCACATGTGCCATCCTGAAAATGGAGTCCATTATTGTAATTGCCAAAGTCACTGGTAAAAGGTGAACCCACGTAATGTTCTAGCTCTGAGTTAATCAGCGATTGCAAAGGCGAAAAGACTTTGCAATCAATCTGGCCGCCGAAGGGCTCATCGAACACTTGATTTTCTTCCATTAGGAGACGCCCCTACAGTTGAGAAGCACAAAACCACAATATTAGGTCACTGAATTATTCATATCTATAAAATTGTGTAAAGTTATAGGAAAAGGATTACAGACATGACCAAAAATACAACAAAGAATTGGCATCTTACTTGGATGCCTGTTTCTTCTGCTCCAGGATCTTCCACATCAGAGGCCATATAACTGTCACCAGGTACCAGAAGCTGAGCATCAGTGCTCATGTTATCAGATTTATCATTCCACCACCTCATGATACTTTCTGATTGCTTTTCACCTTGCATATCAGATGTAGCTGTTTCCTGAACTACATCTGAGGATGTCTCGTCGGGAGAAGACTTAGTTGTGGTAGGAGATAAGCCAGTTTGTTCTACTTCATCATACTTTAGTACATCAGCCTTCTCTTCTGGCTTATGGAACAAGCGACACAGAACGAAGGCACCCTGCATCACAGAGACATAAACACATTTGTCAGAACAAGTATTAACTCATATCAATTCCAGGACATACCAATTTCATAATGCACACAATTTCCAAGCCATTAAGTATATGTATACGAACAGAAGGAAAAGAAGGCAGGCATTCTGCACTTTAGTGGGAGAAAGGGACCAAGGGAATACCTGCCCAGGAGCAGTGCCATCAAGGTCCTTCTGAGTGGCACGATACTCATGCATGATCCAGCTGGTGCGCTCGCCCCTGGGAGCGCGACCTCTGTAGAAAACCAGGGTCTTCTTCATCCCAACTTGGCCAGTGCTGTTAGAGGCAGACTTGCACTGGCGGGACTTGATGGTCCTGTCCTTACCAGTGGCCTTCCAGTAGCCAGCATCAGTGGCTCTGTTGGACCTATGGCCATTTGGGTATTTCCTATCCCGGGGGCAGAAGAAGAACCACTCTTGATCATCTGACTTTATCACCGACATCTCTGCGCAGGCACATCAACATATACACTAATTACACTCCGTGCATCTACCTACAAGCTAAAGGCTTCAGGCTTCATAATTACTACTATATTCAAATTGGTTAATTAAAAAAAGGATTATTATTTATAATTATCATGATTAGAGTAGGGTTACCCAAGGAATCTAGATAATATAGTGACGAATTATTCATGGTGATGTAGAGAATAAAGGAAAATTCTCAGTCCAGCCAGTCACATATTCTCATTCAGAAATTCCGAAACCCAAAATAAACAAAGAAGCAAGCAAAGACTATAAATTTTAGCTCAAAAGCCAAACAAAAACTAGAGAGAGTGACAGAGAGAGATAATTACTGGGTAAATCCCAAGGCTCCCATTTGCAAACGTCGATTTCGGGGATCACTTGGACCTCGGAATTACGACCGTTGATCTTGAGCTTCAGGTAGTGGTTGATGAGCTCTTCGTCCGTCGGTCTGAACCGAAACCCTAGAGGTAACGAATCCATTGATAAAACCGCCATGTCTGATCAGTGATCTTCTTCGTCCCTCACTTTCCCAATTCTCAGAACTACTTTGAAAACCCTAATTCACAGAAAATAAATAATTAAAACTACACGATTTGTGCTTTTGAGTAAAGATGACTAATTGGTTCTTGCTTCTTCTTCTTCTCTCCTTTCTTTTTCTTCTTCACTTTTATGTTTAGGGAAAATGGAAACAACGTGCGCTGCTTCCTCATGCTCTCTCATAACAGTCACTCGCGAACTCGCTTTTACCAAACTTAGCACTACTGGTGGACTGAGTTGACCAAACGCCAGACCAGCTTCTCATTGGCTAGATTTATGTTATCATACGTGGCTGCGTAGCAGAGGATCCCTCTTAGCTGAGCAACGTAGCGTTGCGTTTTGAGCCGTTTGACTATGCCGCGTAAGTGGAGAAGCTACAAGACACCACGTGTCGCCCGTCCTCAGGCTGTCGTGCGATGCAATCCCAGTCCGTACTGTCTCCGTTACCTCATTTCTTTTCTTTTTCACGTCGTTACTTTTCTATTTGATTCCTCCATCAAATTCGCAGCTGAAATTATTGTTTGTCGCTGATCACATTCACACTGCCCTAATAAGAACATGCGTATGCATACAATGCAATAAACATGAGAATTTGATCAAATATTAACTTTTTATTGGGGAAAAAAATTTGACAAAACATTTCAATCCTTAAAAATAAGGTATCTGTCACGATCCACCAGACCAAACAAGCAAGCAAAACAATCAAGCATGGCAAGTGAAACATCACATGCCACCCTTCCCTCTTTTGTCTTGGTGATCATAAGATTCTATTGACAAGATGTAATCATGTTCATTTCACGTTTTATTTTTGTGAGTACGAACGAACCCTTTTGCCCTCTGGTTATAGCGGGAGAATAATCTTATGAAGAGATATACTATAAGGAATTGCTATGGTTAGTCACCAAGCTCAGTAAAATGGCGTCTTCACATTCTTTGGGTGCTAATTATTTTTTAGTCTAAAGTCCAAAAACAATCACAAATCACAAACTCCAATGCAGGGGGCATATTAGGGAAAAGCCTGAGAAAAAGATCGTAGTCCCAAATAAAATGTCGCCACTTGCCACCTTTAATAAAAGTTTAAAGTTATATTCTCGGCGCTGCGTGCGGCACATTAATGTATATCGTCTATGTCAGTAGGGTTTGTAACATAAAGCAAAGTCTTGTTCAAATCCCAATGACATCCCACGACTTCTCATGCCCTTGGTCGGCTGCTCCTTCCTTTCACTCCATGGTAGCCTAAATTCTAATTATTGGGCTTAAGTTATCACCAAAACAACCGTTGATGCATTGTGTCGTTCATTCAATTTAGATTCTACAATGCATCAACAGCTTATAATCACCTATGAGCATTCAATTTAGATTCTACAATGAGCGCATAATTCATTATGAGCGCATAATTCTAATGAGATAATATGAATGTGCCGTTGAAATAACAACTTTTCAAATCAACTAATCAAATTGAAAATGGTACATTGGAAAGAGGTAATCAGCAATGGTGCCCTAAACAAAACAAACAACAAAGTAAAAATTATACACCTCACGCCATAAAGTTTAAGTTCCACTTCTACATATCTTGTTTATTTACAGCTTTACCTACAAAGCAGGATGGTAACCAAGAGGCACATTTGTGTCCACCCTCTGCACAACTCTCCTCAAACTCCACTGGTGGAAGAATTCCAAGATAAGTCTCAGTGCAGTTCCAAGTCCAAGAACCACAATAATACCTGTACATGTAACAATGTCTCTTACAGGTCACAGTTCAACAACCAACACCACCAAGCATACTAGTTTCATTAGGCACAAACATACCTATAATGATGTTAATGGGGAGTGCAGAGACACCGAGGGTAACGGATATTAGCACGTCCAACAGCAGACCACCAATGAGGATTGAAAATGCCACATAAAGTGGGCTAACACAACCCTGCTGACCGGTGCATATGAAATAGTAGAATCAGCAACTATCTTCATAAAACTTAATACAATTCTAGTAGATTGATTAGCGACCGCCTTACCCTGTCTCGATTTTGTGACCGATAGGTTGAGTCAACTCTCCAGACCCAGTAGCTCCCCTGCTATGCCAAACACACTGAGAGTTAAACTTTGACATGTTTATGATATGCTTCCATCTTACCACACAAAAAATGGGAATGGCACTACCATAAATTCATGCTCAGATCAGATGTAATCATACTACATCCTGTTTTCAGTCATACTGGTAATCATAATACTCAATTATCTCTTTTATCTAAAAAAAGAACCCCAGTTCCATGGCTGAGGCAGTTGGGTTTGGAGCACCACTCCAAAACCAAAGTTTTAAAAGATAAGGATAGGATAAACTAAATGGCTAAATTTGAAAAAATGGATAACGAGTAAGATTTTTGGATATTGAAAGACTTTAAAACTTTCCAGCTTCAAACTTCAAACTAGATAAACGAATACATTATATTACAAGAAGTTGTATAGAATACAATTCTTTAAATATAAAATTACGACTTTTGTAAAGTTATGGGTTACGCTAATTCGATGCATACATTATACATACATACATATTAAGTTATGGGTTGATGAACATGGCAAAGGCTACCCTTTGCACCAAAAGGTACAGAGTACATACAGTTGGCTGGGATTGTGGAGGTGGCACATTTGCAGCTACCCCTCTGCATAAAAAGATTATATCTTCTTGTAAAGTCCGACTTTATAAATGAATTTACAAACCATGAATGGAGTGAGTGAGTGAATTTACTGGCATATCTCGCATTTGTTCGATCCTCTGGTTCGAAACCAAGTGTCTATACATGATCGGTGGGATTTTGCAAGCCCACCTCGACATTGACATCCAAGGTCTATCAAAACTTCATCTTTCTCCTGCTGACACACTCTGAGGAACAAGCACAACATACCCAAAATAAAGAACTCTATTTCAAAACCAGATTGAAATAAATTGCAATTCAAAACAAAAAAAATTCTAGTTATTTTTTATGATTTTGATGATCACCTGCATTGTTCATGAGAGCTGGAAGTTCTCGACAGGTCACCCTTTTTGGGAGAAGGTACCTCCCTTGACAAATTGGCGGCGGTTTGCACATGAACCTCGCGAGACACCTCATCCAAAACGACGACGTTTAGAAGCGGCGGCACCGTATCACCGACTGCGGAATTGGAAAGTGAGCTAGGCTCAGCTCCGCTATCACTCTGCTGCTTCTCCAAGTCGGGTATCTCGCCATTTTCATTCTCTTTCTCACTCCTCATCGATCTCTCGCTACTTCTGTGCTCGTCACCTTTGCTCAGAACCATAGAGAGCCCCCAATTGAATCAAATTTCCAGTTACGCTGACAATTCACATCAATTTCGATAATTGAGAGGAAATTATTATAAATAAACAAAAAAAGAAAAACTCCAGTGGTAATTAGGGTGGTTTACCTCTAGTTCGAACTTCAGTCATAAAACCCACAAGCTCTCTTGCTTTGGCATAACGAGAAGAGGAAGAAGAAGAAGAAACAGTAGAGAACATGAATTTTTGGGGGTTTTAGTAGTTCGGTGCTTCTCTCTCTGCTAGCTTCCAGCAGAATCTGTAGTTTAAGGAAATCATTTTTGTTTAGAAGAGGGGGTAGCCTGGCCCAGTTAATTTTTTTTTGTTTGGGCCTTTGCCCCATTAAAAAAAACATATATGTATTTTTGGGGTGCTTTGTAAATAGAATTTTTGGTTTTAAAAATTGGACTTTGCTAAAATTTGATAATAGAAAAGTAGATGTTGAACTTTCATACTTAAAATGGTAGATACTAGATGATCCTATGATTGTGATAAAAATGTATATAAGAATAAGGACATGGGATTAAAATAAATGCTACTTAATTAGTATGGTTCTCCGGACAACTGTTAAGGTTAATGAAAAATCTTTAGGAATTAAACTATAGTAAAAAATGATTTAGAGTTTAATGGCATGTTTACTTAAGAGTAATAAGTATTAGAATGATTCCAATTCATTGTAGGGGCAATAGCAATTTGGTTACTAGGGTTTTTCTTTTTCTTTAAATCGCAGTCAAGCGGCTTTTACTATGAAACAAAGTTTTGAGGTTTTTCTCTACATCATCAAACATTTGCATATTTTATATCTTCAAATTACACCATTTTAGACTAGGCTTAAATGGAAAAAGGCCCATACAAGATTTTGTGAATATATAAATATTAAAATATCCATTATCTACCTCACAAAAATAACAGGATCCATCAACATATGGCAATGGTCAACAACAACATCGGAAGCATAACACGAAGAAAGCATGGTCAAATGAGATAGGAGGCACAGTTAGAGTCATGCCAAATATATTTCTAAACCAACCCAACTGCAAAGATTGCTTGTGTCGACTGCTCACTCTCTTCATCAACTCATCTCGTAGCCCTATCTCGCCAATCAAGTCTATCAAGCTTTCACTGTAATCTGTCCTCTAACTCCCTGCGATGCGATCAGCATTATTATGGCAGGAAAGTTTTATGAAGTGCAAGAGCCGCCTCATTGTGAGAGAGAGCTGCCGCATAGCGGCATAGGGCCAGGATACAAGACTTGCTCCTACTTTGCTGGCCTCGGCAACATGACTTCACTATAATCTACAACCAACATTCCACTTTCAGATATCAGAATCTGAAAGTGTGATATACCTAGTAGAATCTAAAGCCTACAAAAGAAGCACACCAATGTCAGTCCTATAATCGTGTGAAGTGTGATACACACTATCTAGCTTAATACATCAATTTAATCATGTACCGAAACGATCCGGTCAAATCTAATACACCAGGCCATCGAAGTGTTTGTGACAGAACATTGGCTCCTCTACTTGTTAGTTTGCGCATAAGATTCCACCCATGTAACACCCCCACCTTTGACATAACAAGTTCCAGTAACTATACTTGCACCAGTTTCCTGATAATAAGCATGTCATAAGTAACTAAGAATGATTTCAAGAAATTAAGAATAGGGAAAATTTTGTTTTTTTTTGTCTGTCTATTTAGCAAATGGGTTCCCAGAAGAGTCCGAATGGTAATATTAGTTCAAAATTTGGTTATTGGATTATCAAGTATTTGTTAATTGGTATTAGTCTTGGTTGCCACTGATGGTGAAATTATGTTTAAAAAGAAAGACAGACCAAGAAAGTGTATTTTCCGAAATAAGATTTTTCAGATAAACCATTCACCAACTTTCAGAAAATACACTGTCTTGTTCTGTTCTTTCTTTTTGAACTTAATTTCATCGTCCCAGTGTGGCTACCAAGACTAATACCCATTAACAAATAGGGGATTTATTTGTGAAGAGCCTCATAAACACGTCCTAATAAGTATCTCTATCATGAAACTTTTACACTTTTTTTGTCTCATCAAATCACACCATTGGCCAGACTTTAACTGCGTCAACAATATCGGAAGGTGAACATGAAGAAAGCATGGTCAAATGAGATTGGAGAGACAGTGAGTCATGCCAGATATATTTCCCAACCAACCCAAATGCAAAGATTGCTTGTGTCGACTGCTCACTCTGTTGCCAGTCAAGTCTATGCTTTAACCACTATCTCTACTCTTAACTCCCTTATTTTCGTCCAAAAAAAAAAAAACTCCCTTATGCTATCACCATGTATTATGGTTAGCAAATTCTATCAGGTGACAGCACGTGATTAGAGTATTCCCACCATGTTGAGTTCCGGCATTTTTTTCCGGCAGTTCATGAAGAGTTTTGTGAAGTGGAAGAGATGGCTGCAAGAATAACGGAAGCTGAAAATATTACAAAGCGGGAGATAGCTAAATGTGGAAATGTGATGTATACTTTTGGCGAAATTCTTGAGTGAGGCTGCCCTATGTGGTACGCCACATCGTGAGAGAGTTGCAGTATATGTAAGGATACAAGAAACTACTCATAAACAAAAGAGAAAATATAAAATTTGTTTAGATAGTGGCCCCGGTAAAATCTCTTCTAAATCACTAAGAACTTACAAATCAAAAAGTAACTTTAAAAGGTTTACAAATTATTTGTGTAGTAATTTACGATCTCATGTTGTAACGAGAAGATAGGCGAGGCCTTTCAGATATTCAACAATTTCAGATCCTCCAAGCTTTGAAATTCCATATACCCTATCAACAAAGCTGATTGGAACCTGTGGATAGGTACATAACCAAAAACAGGTACAAAAGGGAGATAGTCAATAATGCGGTTATTTAAAAGCAAAATGAAGGGAATGGACAAAATTAAGTAAAAAACCAAACCCAAATCTTCTTGGTATATATCCAAGGGCTTATATGAGCACTCACACAAGCAAAAAGGACAGCAGGATTCAAGCCACGATTTTAATAGATTAATAATATTCCTCGACTCTAATACTTCATACCAATGGTTACATTATCTAAAATTAATAATGAAAAGAATGATAATAACCTTAGCTTGCATTTCGTCAACATATTCAAGCATTTGTACATTGAGTGCGACCAAACTTTCACAGTTTCCAGTTGAACCAAAATAAAAGTGAATAGCACAGTAAACTATTAGTGAAAACAAGCCATGGGCATCTCTTATTGGTTCAAAGCTGCGTGATTCAAACATTTATATATCAAATACAACCACAGAAATCATTGTTACCACAATTGAATACATATCGATCCATTTCTAATGAGCACGAGAAACTCTTATTGTACCTATGTTATGGTTCTTAATTTCTGTCAGGATCTGACAGAAATCACAATCTAAACAAATGCAAAACTGATAAGCACAAGACTTCACTATAATTTAAAATCAACATCCTAATTTCCGCAGTGAAAATCAGAAAAATAACAAAGAAAAACCGTTCATGGCAGGAGGCATGAAGACAGACACAAGAACCGTGCTGTTTGTTATTAAAAGATAGGAACAATGGAATAGCGGATGCGACAACCAAGAGAGAAACAAAAAGAAGATGTGGGCAGTACTTACAAGAAAACTGAAACTTTCAATGATGTCAACAAGCAACAGCCACAGATACAAAACTAGCTTCATGATCATGGACTATCAATTTCAACCAGAAGCTTCAGGCAAACATCTATGATATAATTGTACCTACCTCTTCGATATGGTAGCCTTTTCTAGAAGCTCGAACTATCATCTCCATCTGAAAGACGTAGCCCTTGCTGACACAGGAACTAATGATATCTTCAAGCACTGATTTCCTGTAAAGCCTACAAAAGAAGCACACCAATGTCAGTCCTATAATCGTATGAAGTGTGATATACTATCTAGCTTAATACATCAATTTAATCATGTACCGAAAAGATCCGGTCAAATCTGATACACCAGGCCATAGAAGTGTTTGTGCCAGAACATTGGCTCCTCTACTTGTTAATTTGCGCATAAGATTCCACCCATGTACACCCCCACCTTTGACATAACGAGTTCCAGTAACTATACTTGCACCAGTTTCCAACTGTTTCCTGATAATAAGCATGCCACAAGTAACTCAGAATGATTTCACGAAAAAAATAGTGAAAAATTTAGCAGTGCCCCCTCAACTGTGACCTGTGTGTTCCACTTTGCCTTATTAGAACGTTTTGAAGATTAAGGGGGTCCTCAAAGCCAAATTGAAAATCTTATGTGAAACACAAGCAATAGTTCGGGGGGACAACTCAATTTTTCCTTAAGTATACTATGGTATAGTGGGTAAGGACAAGAAAAAAAAAACTTGTTCTTACTTGATGAAGCTTGGCAAATACTTTGGCTGCATCATGAGAAGTAAACAGATCAAATGAATAAAACTGTGAAGACTAAAAGAAATTGGAAATGCACTGAATATATGAACATTCAAAGAAAAGGAAAAAAAAAAAAAAAAAACTCAATTTTGGTGGCCAGAGGAGGACTCCCTTATCACCAAAGGAAAGAGATAATTCAATATTTGTGATTGTCTTCTTTGAAAAAGTGACATGAACAAGGTATTGATGGTTCAAAAGAAACTACTCCAATAATAATTTCCCCTAAATATTTCTGGAAATCAATATGTACAAGACGCAATGAATAGCTTTAAGCAAATGAGGGAGTACACTCTATACTAATACAGAAAGGAAACAACTTTTAACAGAGAAAAGTTTCCAAGTTGCTTTTGCAATCCAAAATTAACAAACCACCCACCCCTCCCTTCATCGTGTCATCTAAAACTCTTGGCCAGTGGGAAAATATCCCTTCCAATGAAATATGAAAAGTAATTTCTCAAGGCAAACACTTAATGATGCTGTAAATACTGAACAATAATCATGAACATCCTAAAGACATACTAATACTTACATGGTGTGATAAATCCGCGTCCATGATCACAACAAAATTCCCAGACGCATGCTTCAAACCATGAATGTAAGCCGTTCCTGAAATTTTGCAAAACAAAAGAACAAATTAAACCATATTTGAATTTTAGCAATTCTATTTGATTCAACTGAAAACAGAAAAATAAAAAAAAACAAATCATAATCACATGCCTAATCCAAGCTTCTTAGCTCTAGCTCTCAACAGCTGCACCAAAATAAAATAAACAAATAGACAAATGAGACCCAAAAACAATCAAAACCAGCCTTGAGAAACATAAATTTTTTTAATGCAGAACACGATTTACTCACAATCCGATCTTCACCATAGAGTTGCTGCAATTGCTCAACAACCTGCTGAGTACCATCAGGGCTTCCATCGTCAACGATGATTATCTCAAAGTCAACGTCCCTGCACCCAGAAAACGAAATATTTGTGATGGGTTTTCCTGGAATTTCATTTTCATGAATTCAATTGCAGAGAAACGACTGGTGGAGATTTTACCGGAGATGCTTGAAGATGAGGTAGACGAGGAGAGCAATGTTGAGGCGTTCGTTATAGGTTGGGACTATGATGCTGTACTTGTTCTTCTCCATTCTCATTTTCTCATTCACTCGTTCTAATTCATCAGCAATCTATGCATATGGGATCAAAATGGTTCATAAATTAGTTAAAGAATCACAAATCAATTTTGCCCTAATTAATCATTTTTACACAGAATAATTTCAGGGTCGTTTGGGCCTGCTTGATCTGCAGGTTGACAAAGGGTTAGTTAACCGTGGCGCCAATTTTGGGACAATATAGGCCCGACGTATGTTCGGGGCTTGGAAAGACCCAAGACATACGTTTATGAAGGGGATACTACAGACACCCACAAAACTGATTGGTACACCCGGAATTAACAAAAACTGTAAAATTCCAATCTTTTACAACCTTTTTTAATATATTATTATTTGGATTCATTGAGAAAATAAAAAAAAATAAAAAATCTCGACCATCACTAATGTTCCCTGTGAAGACATCGACACCATTGTAGGAACTCAGATGGGCCAAGAAGTCCAAATATCTTAATGTGAGGTGGTGAGTGTAGTTACATAAAATTTTTGTTTCAAAATTGTAAAGAATGCTAGGCCATCCCATGCCTACATGTGGCTCCATCAATGGAGATGGGGCAACGCTACCTCCATCACAAATGGGCACTTTCGAAATCAAAATTGTGTGGGTGTTTTTCAAGAATTATTCAGTTAAGCGGCATGTAGTTTTTATTTTGTTGGAAGAGGTTTTGAGTTTTAATCTCATACAATTTATCAAAAACAAAAACATTCAATCATCATTGGTATTTTTGTTCTTTATGGGTTTGTTTCAATCTTCTAAACCTCCCAAAAACTAGAGTGTGAGTAAGAGTCACAAAAGCATAAAGTTCAAAGAGTATGTGAACCAAATGTCAAGCAATCCCCTCCCTTTTGCTATCCTTCTTTCTTTTGTGTTTTCCATCTGAAATGATTAATATCCTTGTATTGCCAAGTAAGGCATTCCTTTATTCCAATTTCTACATCCTCTGGATCAACTCTTTATATATCTATCTATGTTTTCCTCAAATCTCAAACACAAACCCAACTCACAAACTCATCCTAAACTTCCCCCCTTTGTGGCCTCTCTCAAAAACAATGACCAACGAGTCAGTCAAAAACAACAGCCATGATGCAGGCAAGCACAAACAACTCGACAGAGAAATCAGAGACATGGTCTCTGTCATCACCAACCGAGTCACTGACCTCCACAAATCTGGCTCAGTCCACCACGAAGACGACGATGAAAACGGAGTGAGAATCATCACACTGGCTGGAAACAACAATGGAGCCTCACTGAATAGTGAGCTGGATCATGAGAACAACAACAAGCCTGCAGGGCTTCATGGTGGTGGCCCGGCATTTGGAGAGCAGCCTGATGGGTTGAGCACTTATGTGAACAGCAATTTCCAGAGCGTGAACAACTCTCTTATGATGGGTGGCAGCTACAGCACGAATGATCCCGGTGTTCGGGTGGAAATCACTGATGTTGTGGAGCCTCATGGGTATCATATCAAGCCGGAGAAGCGTGGATGGAAGGGGAAGAAGAAGGAGAAGGAGAAGGAGAGGGAAAATTTCCACAGTGACCAACATCATGAGCATGATGATGAGTGAGGAGCTTATTTATATTTATGTCTTGATTTCCCATGGAGTGGCTTAATTACCAAGTTTAATAACAAGCCTTTGTAAGGCTTTATGGTTTTATGTTATGTAGCAAGTAATTGAAGAGACAAAACAAATGTTATTGCGTTCTATATATAATGTATTGTCTGGTCTGGACTTTCTGTTTTGACTAAAGATTGCAAAAATTATGTAGCATGTCATTCATGGTATTTATTTATTGGATATTGTGTGTATGTATTAGGGTTTACATAACACTAGTTTCTGTCTGATTGCTCTGTTTCTCTGGAAAATTATCAGTGCTGAGATGGAGGGTTTCTTTGTGCACTCTATCATCTGATATTGCAGGGATTGAATTTTGTTAATAGAGCAAAGGACTAATTGTGCTCTAGAGGTTTGATCATTCAGGGCAATGGTAAAAGCAGAAGCAGAGGTCCAATGCCTTTAGGCGAATTCATTTCATCTTCGACTGAAAGAGAGGATTTTTGCTCACCACCCCCACGTTAATTGTCATTGGATGGATTTAATTTTTGAAGTTTGTGTGGTCAGATGGCAATTAACGTGATGATAATGTTCACCGCCAATTAAAGGCCGTGAGCAAAAATACTATCATGACTGAAATGTCTCATTTTTGTGATATTCACTAAACAGCTACAGATTTCTGAAACACATGCCTTATTGTGAATTCTTGCCTTTATCATCTACTAATTTGCTAACCTTCCGCGAGATTATGAACTCTTAAACTCCCAAGGCTCCATGAAGAATGACAAACATCTAGAAAATGGTAAAGATTTCAACTACAAAACCAGTATGTATTTCAAATTCGTGTAACAGATTTCATTACCATAGCTTTAACAAAGAACCTTGGGGACATTTTTGCAACCATCAGAATAAAAGAAGGGGAGAAGTTAATCTTCTTTTATTCTGGTTATGCCAGCTGATTTTTCTTTTGCTTCCTAGGTAGAAGATCATAACAATCAAGTGGGAGGAAAAAAAATGAATGCCTGTGAATTGGAAAGCATACGAAACTTGGCTTCAAGGACACCGCGAATCAATGGAGACCGTGATGGCTGGTAAATGTGTCTCCTGCTCCTTGATGGCATCAGTTTCTTGGACTAGTTTTGTCACACACTTCTGCATCTCTTTTTTCTTACCCCAAAGAAGAATGTACAAGCCAATGATTACAATCACAGATCCCAACAAACTGCTCAATGTCAAATGGAGCACCAATGAGGAAAGAGCAATTATAAATAGGTATTTTCAAGTGCAGAACATATGGGAAAATTCACCTTCCAAGGTGGAGTTGTTCATGGAAAATGGGGATACCGATTAGCGCCGCCAGTATCTGAACAAGGGGGCTAAATGCTGCAGTAAACACAGGACCCCTTTTCTTGACACACCATGACATCCCCACAAAGCCTAAGCCAGATGCTATCATTCCCTGAACACATCAATAGTTCTCTAATGAACTCAGAAGCCACTCAGAGCATAAAATTGATTGGCTCTCTTTTTACTAATTTTTTTTTCTTTTAGAAGAAAGGAATACTTACAGAAAACAGGACAGTGATGACTTGCGTCCTTCCCCTCAGAACCCACATGGAAAGGTTCCTTCCAGTGCACAAACCCAAAATGGCAGACTGAATGGCACCAAAGAAAGTCATTATGGTAGTGCTAGAATATTGGCAGGGATACATCTTGCTTATGTTTGATTGTACAAGAAACCATGAAGACCATAAAAGGGTTCCTACAACCAAAGCTATTGAACCAATGGTCCATCTCTCTTTGTTTCTGATGTGGCTCAGCTTGGTCCCATGATCCATGGCTTGAGTGGTTATGGCTTTTGAATGACCAAATAAAGGAGCTCCTTTGTAAAGAGTCAGTATAAAAGCACCACCAATGCACACCAGGGTACCAATTACTTTGGCTCTTCCACTGTTGCATTTTAAGTTCACTGTCTCTAACCTGTAAAAAGGGAACAACATTTCATACAGAAGCCTATAAGATTCATGAAACATGTAGTTGTGGTACTTAGTGATTGAATTCGTACCCAAACGGTAATGCCATTATGAATGTGATCATAGGCACCATGTTGATGAAGGCACAGGCAAAAGTAGCAGATGTGTATTGAATTCCAAGGAGAAAGAAGTATTGTGTGATGGATGTCCTGCATAAAAGCATTACTTAGGTTATGTGTTCAGCTCTGTAAGCACGAAAATAATGCAACTAACATGAGCAGATGGAAATTCAACATTAAGTCGTGTTAATTTTACGAACCCGACTATTGCACTTAAGAAGAGGAAAAATAGAATGCGAAGTGTGAGCTTGGGTCTACTGGTCCTGCAAGCAAGCTTTGTTGATATGAACTAGTAAATGAAACAAAACAAAAAAAGTACTTAAAAGAAAAAATGGAAACAACAAAAGGAGTAAAGTCTTAAGCTAGCTAGAAACTGAAGCTTGCCTTACCTTTCCCGAAAGTAGCTAATTGGAGCTAAGAAAATGGTAGAAATTGTCAACCGGTACGTAATCAGAACCAAATGGTTCATTCCCTCATCAAGGACTTTCTTGAGAAGAATATTCACTATGGTGAAGCAGAAATCGATTGCTACCATAGCAATGAAAGGCTTCCATTCATCACAGCTCTTCATGACAGCCATTTAATATCCAACAAATCTTCAACAGTGAGACTAGAACCTCAGCTAGCTCTCACTCTCCTGCAAAAAAATAATTCTGAAGCTTTAACAACACACAGCACTCTAGGAGGAGGCAGAGCAAGACCTCTTAATTCTGCCTTTTTGCCAATGAAATTCTTATGCTTACTAAAGCACCTGAGGCAAACACCTGACTGATGAGCTAAATAGACAGGCTCCAGAATAAGTGGGCACAAAGCAAGATTAAAATTCTTCAAATCAAATCACTGCTTTAAGCAACCAACTTTGACATTATTTAATGTTTGATTCCCTTTCTTTTTGCTTTTTTTTTACTGATCCTTTCCGATGTAGGGAGATTAATGGGGAATCGTTTGCTAGGCCTGCACGGTTTATCAGGCATCAATCCATGATCTCATGCATCCCTAGCAGCTGTAGCCTTTGACGTATATAGGCCATGAGTTTCCCATTTGCATATTTCTTTTCTTTTTTTCTTTTTGTGTATACTATATCAGGTGATGATCTTCACAACAGTGAAGCTTCTTTAGTCAACAACTCTTACTATATTAGGCATCTTTTGAGTGGTGGTGTAGGAAAGAAATACTCTTACCTTCTTCTGTGCATGGCATCTAATACTTTCATATCTGAAACATAAATAAACAGCATATGCACAACAACTATGTGGCCTAGAACAAAATGTCAAATCTTCCCCACCAAAAATCTTAAAGAAATAATGTTTTGAAACATGGTTTGCTCGCAAAGGACCCACTAGGGTAGTGGTTTGGAGTAATTGCTCCTAGGATTACAAGTCAAACCATGCGTGTAGTGTGTATGAGTTTAGTATATTATCGCATCTCTCAATAGGAAAGTTCCTTCAAAAACTTGATTTGCTCAACTAACTTATTTTGATGAACCCATATGTTAATTGAGCACATTCAAAAGATTGAAATGCTCTAATTATTAATATAAAAAATGCCAAATGCTGCATGTGGATATATAGAGGACAATATTACTTCCATAGAGAGAGAAATGAATGAGCAGACAGGAAATTGTAGAAAATCAAAGCTTTCTGTTCATTCACAAAATGATAGGCATGATAATAAAGATGTGATGAGGCTAACATTATTGAATCAACGTTGTCATTATCTTTAATAGCTAGCTTTTTGGTTGAGGTTGCTCTCCTTTTCTTCAAATTTTCAGCAGTGTGGTACCAAATTCAAGAATCTATATGTCAAATAAGCTCGCTTTCTGGCATGACCACGACCATCAAACAGTTGCTTTTATGGGATGACTCCGACCACTCTTTTTTGGGACCCTTTGCATGTCCATAGCTACCTTTTGTTAATTTGCAGGTTTTGCCGACGCCCTACTTCCACTAGGGATTTTAGCTCAAACTTTGCATATGTAGGGGATTAATCTATCCTATTATGAGCTGAAGAGAAATGCTTAGGTGGGCCACCGACGTGCGCGTGGATAATTTGTGACTGTAGATGTATGTGGATATGATAATGAGGAGGCGTGTATACATTGGGGACTTGACATCTCACACGCGACCGAACTTAGCAAAATTCTATGAGTCACTTTGATTTTGTTCGGCTTAGTGAGCCTATTTCCCATCATCTCAAAATTATCTTTTTCTCAAGTAGTTAGTGCATATCTATCTACCCACTCTTTTAGTGCAGATATTTAGGAGACACTGAAAAGTGCAAAGCTTCACTAGATACTAATCTATTGAGGGCATTCAGCCTCAATCATGGATTAAAAACAAAAAAGCAAAAGTTTATTGCAATTTGCAACATAGGGGTACATGTACTTAATTCATAAAAACCACTCATTCATGCACCTAATTAGCCCCAAAAGATTTATAAAAATGAAAAGTAAAAAGAGCTCCAATACATGAAGTACTGATATGCCATGTGTCAATGCAGAGTAATATACCATTTCAATTAAAAATTGCCACGTGTACAAATTTTATAATTTTGTCACTTTCTGCTTATCTATATATAAAGTAAAAGGCAGAGAATGGTGAAACATTCAAAATACCAAAGAATGCCATTGATTAATGCAAATATTAAGAATTGAAATTATTAATTAAATGAGGATAATATGGTAAATTCACACTTTTTCATATTAAAAAAAATTTAAAATGAAAAGAAAAATCAAATAAAATCTAATCCTCTTTTTATGGAACACAACTACCCATTATCTTTTTTAATTCTAAAATAAATTTATTTTTTTTAAAAAAAACATCTCGCAAGCACAAAAGCGCATGCAGAGAGGCTAGTTTACGTAAATAGTTTATATATAATTGGGCTATTTATAGATGGAACTTGCTTTAATAACATAAATGTTGAAAATATGCCACCACGATCCGTACATATGTACACCATACTATGCAGATTGTTGAACCTAGAGTCATAACTTACTAACTCATGAGTCATAAAATAAAATAAAAACAAAGAGCTCGGATTTTCTTTTTCAAGTCAAATAATGGACTTGGTAAATTCCACAATATAATTTTTTTTATTTATATAAATTACTCTAAACTGTCAAAAGACGGGCTCACTTCCCTCCTCAAATGGCCTAACCAACATCTCCTAAAGTAAAACTAAAAAGAAAAGGTAAAACTGTAAATAAATAAAAAATTACCGATGTATAAATGTTACACTTTCTTATTTATTTATTTAAATGAACGTTACGGACGTACTTTGAACGCTAATTAACTGTAACTATATTGACGCAAGGCTCCCGCGTTCCGCGCTTGCTTTGAACGCACGCTAACTATACATAAAACGACGTCGGTGCAACGCAGGCGTCCCGCGCTCCCTGCTTACTTCGAACGCTAACTGTTCATATATAAACGCTTTGGGGCCATCCTCATCCAGACTCGTAAAACCCTTTGGGCATTCTCCAATTCTCCAAGTCCAACCCAAATTTCACACACTTTCAGGTACTTCCAAAACCCTAATGTATCATATTGTTATAATGTTTTAATTGATGCTATCGTTTCCCAATTGCAGCCAATTCCTGTAATTTTCTCGCATTAATTCAACTTGTATTTGAGCGATTTCTCACTTACATTCGCCAATGCATGATCGCCGTTAATTCTGGCTATGTTTTTGTTGAATTTTGATTTGCATTATTGCGATTGTTGTTGAATTTGTGTTCTGTTTTCGCTTCAGGTATCTATCCACAAGCTATCGCTGGAGATGTTTGGTTCAGTTGACAGTAAGCTCTCTTATCTCTATGTTTTTTGCATGATTTATGAGTCAAGATTTTGTTGCCGCATCTTATTTAACTGCATTCAGTAACTTTCAATTTTTCCATATGTGAACAAGTGTTTTCTGTGTTTTATTTTTTCAATCATATATCCTTTATTCTGGAGAAATCATGATGCTTTTTTCCGCAAAAGTTATTTTTAAAAACTTGCACCTTTGCACTCGCCTAGTTAATTGTTGGTGACAATTCTTTAAGGCCTTTTCTTTTCTTTTCATGTTGAAACTAATTCTCTTTTCGGTTCTTTGAACTTCGGTGGTGATTTTAGAGATCATAAGGATGAATCAGTTTTGAAGATATGCGTATATAGGACTTGTAACTGGTCATACACATTTTGTTTGCTTTGTTGTAACATGAACACGACCTGCATTTGCTAGCACTCTGATTATTTTCATCCGGTGCTTTTAGGCCCTGGGAATATGTTTGCTTTTCTTCTCTGTGAAAAATAAGTTAATTCATGGAATATTGTTTTACAGTTCTTGGGCAATCATATAGAAGCCCATTTATGTCCCAGTCAGTTTCTGGGCAGACCCGCAATACTAGTAACGATCCTTCTGCTCCCCAGATCTTTGGTAGCACAACCCCATTTGGTCCACAAACAGGGAGTCCCATATTTGGGGTCACTTCGAATGGTGTATCTGCAGCAGCCCAATCTTCTACACCCTTTCCTTCCTCCACGACATTCGGTGCCTCATTCTCAACAGATTTTGGAAATACAATGTCTAGTTTTGGAGCATCTTCTACTCCTGCTTTCAGTAGTTCATCGTCGCCCTCAATTGTTGGTAAGCCGGTGGATTATTTAGAATTTCTCCACTTTTTGTCCTTCATCATTCTTCCACTGTTTCAGTGTTATATCATTATGGTGAAAGATGGTTATTAGAATCACTTACAATGTCACTTTCTTACGTATGAGATTATTGACCTTTGCTTGCGTATTTAGTTTTGTCTGCTTTATTAAACTGCAAGTTTGTGCATGAGTTTCTTTTTCCAAAATTTATGCCTATATATAAGTGGACTATGGTTTATGTATGACATTAAGATATTGTTGAAACTATTCTGTTCACTTTACATTTAATTGCTGGATCTATCAGCTGACTTGTGAAACAAATTTTGTATGGTGTGGGAATTTCACTTGTGTCTTTAATTGGCAAGTGTCCTAGACTTATCTCCTTGCAAAATGAAATTGGATCATGATTTATGAGGTACTTAAATTATTGTGTAGGTTTCTGGTTGTTTGTTCCCTTTGGTTCAACATGCACCCCGGCCTTTGGTTCTGACAGCATGCCAGCTTTTGGTGCTACAAGCATCCCGGCCTTCGGTGGTACAAGCCCTTTTGGAAGCACAACTCAACCATCACATCCAGCATTTGGGAGCAGTATATTTGGTTCCTCCACGCCATTTGGTGGATCAAGTCAGCCACCCTTTGGTGCTACAAGTAGTGCAGCACTTCGTTCCACAACAAGTCCTCCATTTAGAAGAACAGAAGCTGCCACTGGGGTTTCAAGTTCCCCCGGAATTGGAACTGCGCTAGAATTTTATATTTCAAGTACCCCAGCTTCTGGTTCATCTAGCTCCACTTTTGGTACTTCAAGCAATCCTACTTCTGCTGCTTCAAGTACCCCTGGATTGCTGTGTGGAAGCACAGAATCTGCCACTGGGGTTTCTAGTTTCCCCTCGGTTGGATCTGGGCATGGATTTTATATTTCAAGTACCTCAGCTTCTTGTTCCTCTAGCTCCCTTTTTCGCACTTCAAGCAATCCTACTTCTGCTGCTTCAAATACCCCTGGATTTACGTGTGGATGCACAGCTGCCACTGGGGTTTCAAGTTTCCCCTTGGTTGGATCTGGGCATGGATTTTATGTTTCAAGTACCCCAGCTTCTGGTTCCTCTAGCTCCACTTTTGGTACTTCAACCAATCCTACTTCTGCTGTTTCAATTACCCCTGGATTTGGAAGCACAACTCAACCATCACATCCAACATTTGGGAGCAGTATATTTGGTTCCTCCATGCCATTTGGTGGATTAAGTCAGCCACCCTTTGGTGCTACAAGTAGTGCAGCACTTCGTTCCACAACAAGTTTTCCGTTTAGAAGCACAGAAGCTGCCACTGGGGTTTCAAGTTCCCCCGGATTTGGACCTGCGCTAGGATATTATATTTCAAGTACCCCAGCTTCTGGTTCATCTAGCTCCATTTTTGGTACTTCAAGCAATCCTACTTCTGCTACTTCAAGTACCCCTGGATTTACGTGTGGAAGCACAGAATCTGCCACTGGGGTTTCAAATTTCCCCTCGGTTGGATCTGGGCATGGATTTTATTTTTCGAGTACCCCAGCTTCTTGTTCCTCTAGCTCCCTTTTTCGCACTTCAAGCAATCCTACTTCTGCTGCTTCAAATACCCCTGGATTTACGTGTGGATGCACAGCTGCCACTGGGGTTTCAAGTTTCCCCTTGGTTGGATCTGGGCATGGATTTTATGTTTCAAGTACCCCAGCTTCTGGTTCCTCTAGCTCCACTTTTGGTACTTCAAGCAATCCTACTTCTGCTGTTTCAATTACCCCTGGATTTGGAAGCACAACTCAACCATCACATCCAACATTTGGGAGCAGTATATTTGGTTCCTCCATGCCATTTGGTGGATTAAGTCAGCCACCCTTTGGTGCTACAAGTAGTGCAGCACTTCGTTCCACAACAAGTTTTCCGTTTAGAAGCACAGAAGCTGCCACTGGGGTTTCAAGTTCCCCCGGATTTGGACCTGCGCTAGGATATTATATTTCAAGTACCCCAGCTTCTGGTTCATCTAGCTCCATTTTTGGTACTTCAAGCAATCCTACTTCTGCTACTTCAAGTACCCCTGGATTTACGTGTGGTAGCACAGAAGCTGCCACTGAGGTTTCAAGTTTCCCCTCGGTTGGATCTGGGCATGGATTTTATTTTTCAAGTACCCCAGCTTCTTGTTCCTCTAGCTCCCTTTTTCGCACTTCAAGCAATCCTACTTCTGCTGCTTCAAATACCCCTGGATTTACGTGTGGATGCACAGCTGCCACTGGGGTTTCAAGTTTCCCCTCGGTTGGATCTGGGCATGGATTTTATGTTTCAAGTACCCCAGCTTCTGATTCCTCTAGCTCCACTTTTGGTACTTCAAGCAATCCTACTTCTGCTGTTTCAAATACCCCTGGATTTGGAAGCACAACTCAACCATCACATCCAACATTTGGGAGCAGTATATTTGGTTCCTCCACGCCATTTGGTGGATCAAGTCAGCCACCCTTTGGTGCTACAAGTAGTGCAGCGCTTCGTTCCACAACAAGGTTTCCGTTTAGAAGCACAGAAGCTGCCACTGGGGTTTCAAGTTCCCCCGGATTTGGACCTGCGCTAGGATTTTATATTTCAAGTACCCCAGCTTCTGGTTCATCTAGCTCCATTTTTGGTACTTCAAGCAATCCTACTTCTGCTACTTCAAGTACCCCTGGATTTACGTGTGGAAGCACAGAATCTGCCACTGGGGTTTCACGTTTCCCCTCGGTTGGATCTGGGCATGGATTTTATTTTTCGAGTACCCCAGCTTCTTGTTCCTCTAGCTCCCTTTTTCGCACTTCAAGCAATCCTACTTCTGCTGCTTCAAATACCCCTGGATTTACGTGTGGATGCACAGCTGCCACTGGGGTTTCAAGTTTCCCCTCGGTTAGATCTGGGCATGGATTTTATGTTTCAAGTACCCCAGCTTCTGGTTCCTCTAGCTCCACTTTTGGTACTTCAAGCAATCCTACTTCTGCTGTTTCAAATACCCCTGAATTTGGAAGCACAACTCAACCATCACATCCAGCATTTGGGAAGTAGAGTTCCTCCTTACACACCAACTGAACCAGATGACTGTGTTGGTCTAGAAACTAGGGGAGACCTCCAGTCAATATCGGCGATGTCAATTTATGGAGACAAAACTCACGAGGAACTGAGATGGCAGGATTATCAATTGGGGGATAGAGGTATATTTTACTTAAGAAATTTCTTGTGAGCAATGATGGCCTCTACCAAGTTCTATATATAATAAATGTATAATCTTAAATTTCAGGTGGACCTGTTCCTGCTGGAGGGAGTTGTTTTCCCTTGTCGACCTCAAACATTTTGAATCCTGCACCAACATTTGCTCAAACATCTTCAAGTCTTTTTAACACCTCAACTCCGTCAAATATATTTGCTCCAGAAATTCCATCCTTTAGTTTTACAGGCTCTAGGACCTCATCTATACCATTCACTTCATCAACTTTTCCTCTCTCAACTTCATCCAGTCTTTTCACAACTTCATCATCATCTCCTTCAGTATTCAGACATGCTTCATCTCCATCTCTTTTTAGTCCATCAGCCCCATCTAATCCAGCTCCAAGAACAGATTCGACATCTAATTCTGGCCTGTTCAATTCTCCATTTGGTGAGCATTTTGATGTATATGAATGATGGTTGTACTTTTTGGAAAAAGAAAAAATTGGACCACTGTTTCTGGAGGTCAAGGAATACCTCATTGTATTTTGTTCCATTGTAGCTTTGTTATATTCTTATAAGTTGTGCCGGGGATTCATATTTTTCATACATACAGGAATGCCTCATTGTGAGCAATCAACAAGGAATATGTAGGAATTCCTCGTTGTGTTTTGTTTCGTTGTAGCTGTGTTATATTCTTATTATAAGTTATGATGCAGGAGTTCAATCAACAACATGTGGAAACACTGCCTGTGGGATATCAGCTTCTGGGGGCCAATTTGGGGGAAGTAGAGTGGCGCCTTACACTAAAACAGCTGGACCAGATGGTGGTTCATTAAGTGGGTTATACCAATCAATATGCGGGATGCGGATTTATGGAGACAAAAGTCATGAGGAACTGAGATGGCAGCATTATCAACTGGGGGCTAGAGGTATATTTTATTTAAAATATTTCAGATCCTCACTTTTGCTTGTAAGCAATGATGACCTTTACTAAGTCCTGTATATTATGAATGTATAATCATAAATTTCAGGTGGACGGGCTCTTGTTGGTGGGAACTGTTAGAAGTTGTCATATTGAATTTGTCTATGTTAATTATGTTGTTAATGTGGCTAGTAATAGTCAATTAATGTTTGGCACCTACTATGTTTGGCACCTACAATATTTGGGGGGCTTGACTAGGTTGGTTGCCTAACTTGGTTGGTTGCCTAACTTGGGGGGCTTAGGAACTTGTATATATATGTGTTGATTGTAAGTAATGAAGACATAAGTGAAAATCAGAAAATATTTTACAACTCTCATTCTCTCTACACATTCCACTATCTCCTCTCAATATTCTCTATGTTTTGACATGGTATAGAGCAGCGATCTTGCTGACTCTAGTCTTGAATTGTTGTTTCCATCATGGGAGAAGATGATTTTTCCCCTGTTGGAAGTAGCACCACCGATCCTACTACTTTCACCGAATTTGCTGCTCAAATGGCTGAGTTGATGAAGATACAAGCATCAACATCAAATACGACCTCGAACCCGACTATTACCTACGAAACCTCTTCTGCACAAATTGGCATTAAGTTGGATGGCTCTAACTATGCCTTATGGTCTCAAGTTATTGAGATGTATGTTGCTGGCAAAGACAAGCTGGGATATCTCACTGGTGAACTCCCAGCACCTTCTCGGGCAGACTTGAACATTCAACCGATGGCGAACAGAAAATGCAATCGTGAAAGGATGGCTAATCAACTCCATGAAGCCAAGGTTAATTGGCAACTTCATTAGATTCTCAACGGCCAAAGGAGTTTGGGATGCAATAGCCACAACTTACTTTGACGGCACTGACACCTCACAGGTGTATGATCTTAAAAGGCGAATCTCCCGTATGCGACAAGGGGGAGGTTCGATTGAAGCTTACTACAATGATCTCCAAGGCTTATGGCGAGAAATCGATTTTCGTCGTCCAAATGAGATGAAGTGCGAGTCAGATATCAAAAAATACTATGATATCATCCAAGAAGATCGAGTTTATATTTTCTTGGATGGTTTGGATGATCGACTAGACAAAGCCCGAAGTGATGTGCTCCAAATGAGTCCATTTCCTACAGTAGAGCAAGCTTATGCTCATGTTCGACGAGAGATATCCGACAAGCTGTGATGTTAGGAGCTCCAACACCAACTGGAGTAGGACTGGCAACAAAAGGAACATACCGACCCTTTCGCCCAATTCCAACTGCTCATCTCCAACTACAAACCGCTGCCAACAAGACTACTCCACCTTCTCGACCCAAGGCTCCCACAGATGGGAATGGTTGCACTCACTGCGGGAATCCAAAGCACACTCGAGAAACTTGTTTTAAACTACATGGCTATCCAGATTGGTGGGATGGTCTCAAGGCTCGTAAACTGCTGCTGGAGGAACGGGTCGTGCTGCCCTTGTCACCACGGATCCTCTGATAACGTTAATTCCTCATGAAGAGTCTACCTCAACACCAGAAAAGGACTCTTCATCTCTCAAGTGACTCAGGTAACTGTGGATATGTATTTCATACATCATATACAAGTGACTCCACACGTTGGATTATTGATTCAGGAGCCACAGATCATATGACGTTTGATCCAACCGATTTTCTAAGTACAACCACACCACAACGAACAAGTATTGCCAATGCAAATGGTGTTACCTCTCCTGTGACTGGTGCTGGAACCATTGGCCTATCTCCATCTCTTTCTCTTCAAAATACTTTGCTTGTTCCATCATTGTCTAATAAATTGATGTCTGTGGGCCAAGCTACTGAGCAACTAAATTGTTGTGTACTCATGTATCCCAACTTCTGTTTTTTTTCAGGACATTCTCACCAAGGAGATCATTGGTCGTGGTACTAAAAGAGGGGGGTTGTACTATGTGGATGATTTTAGTATGGGAAAGGCACATAGTGTGAAGCACTCATCGACTTGGAAGGACGAACAACTTTGGCTATGGCACAGACGTTTGGGGTATCCATCTTTTGGCTATATGAAACATCTATTTCCAGATTTGTTTTCAAATACCACTGATTTCCAATGTGATACTTGTATCTTAGCCAAGAGTCACAGAGTATCTTATCCATTAAGTACAAATACAAGTGTTACTCCATTTGCTTTGATACATTCTGATGTTTGGGGTCCTTCGCCTATCTCTACAACTTCTGGCTTCGGTGGTTTATCACTTTTATAGATGATTGTACCCGCATGACTTGGCTCTTCATGATGAAAAACAAAACTGATGTGTTTCCCATATTTCAGTCATTTCACAAGCAAATTGAAACTCAATTCTCTACCAAGATTCAAATCTTTCGTTTTCAAACAATGGAGGAGAATATATCAATCATGACTTTCAGACTTACTTCCAAATGCATGGCATCATCCATGAAACCACTTGTCCTCAAACTCCTCAACAGAATGGTGTTGCGGAACGAAAAAACCGACACCTCTTTGAAACGGCACGAGCCCTTCTGATTGGAGCTCATGTTCCTCGTCACCATTGGGATGATGCTATAGTCACTGCAGTCTACCTCATCAACAGAATGCCTTCCAAAGTTTTGGACTTTCGGACTCCATTACAAGCACTTGCCCAACATGGGCCCTTGCCCTCCGTTCAGATGCTTCCGCCTCGAGTCTTTGGTTGTGTGGCATTCGTCCACCTCCATAAGAATCAACGTGGGAAACTTGATCCATATGCTCTCAAATGTGTTTTCGTAGGCTATGCTGCTCATTCAGAAAGGATACCGATGCTATCACCCATCTAGCCGTCGTACGTATGTCACTTTGGATGTCACCTTTATGGAGTCGGAGATGTTCTTCCATGATCCGATGTCCAACTATCCACCTCAAAAAGGCGTACCAATAGTAACAACAAACGAGGAGGCTCTGGGAAGTCAAGAACCTAAAGATTGGAGCAAAACAAACCCAAGCAATGAAGTTGAATTTCAGAACATGAGCCAAGCGACCGTCGCAGGAGCCCAGCGACCGGTCATCAGAAATCTCGAAGCTGAATTTCCGAACCTGCCCAAAAGCGATCGGTCTCCAGGAGCCCAGCGACCGGTCGCAGGAAAATCCTGAAGCTGAAAATCGAACCTGCCCAAAAGAGACCGGTCGCCAAAAGCCCAGCGACCGGTCGCGCCCCGCCAAGAACACGATATCTCTTCATATTTCACCTCCGAGACTGATGAAGACCCCCCACATCTCAGGACCCGCTAATCAATCTCCTGAGAATAATCCTGAGGTACGTGATTCTACTACACCTCCTGCTTTAGTTGATAAACCTGTTAGATATCAATTACCTGATGGGCAGAACCGTGGAAAACCGCCAATTCGGTATTCACCGGATAATGGCAAGACATCAAAGTATCCAATTGCAAACTATGTTTCTGCTGAAAAATTATCTGCACCCCTTCAAGGCTTTGTACACCAGTTATCCGCAATTCATATTCCAACCAAAGTGAGTGAGGCATTGAAAGATCCAAAATGGGTTCAGGCAATGAAGGAGGAGATGCATGCTCTGGAGAAAAATCACACATGGACATTGGAGAACTTACCTCAAGGAAAAAGGACTGTCGGATGCAGATGGGTTTACACTTTGAAATACAATGCTGATGGGTCAATTGAACGTTACAAAGCACGGCTTGTGGCAAAGGGATACACACAAACATATGGTATTGACTATGAAGAAACCTTTGCCCCTGTTGCAAAACTTAACACTGTTCGAGTGCTCTTGTCCATTGCAGCAAATCTTGATTGGCCTCTCCACCAATTTGATGTGAAGAATGCCTTTCTCCATGGAGAACTCCAGAAGAAGTCTACATGGATATCCCACCAGGATATGTTACATCTACTCATGCTAATGTGGTGTGCAGATTACGAAAGGCATTATATGGATTGAAGCAGTCTCCTCGGGCATGGTTTGGGCGTTTCACCTTGGCAATGAAGAATTATGGTTTTAAGCAGAGTAATTCTGACCATACTCTGTTCTTAAAACACAAGGGAGGAAAGGTAACGGCTCTAATCATTTATGTCGATGATATGATTATTCCTGGGAATGATACGCAGGAAATTTCTAAACTACAAAAATGTTTGGCAAATGAGTTCGAAATGAAGAATCTTGGTGGCAAATGAGTTCGAAATGAAGAATCTTGGGCATTGAAGTTGCTCGATCAAAGCGAGGCATATTTCTCTCACAAAGGAAGTATGTTCTAGATTTATTGGCAGAAAGGGGAATGTTAGAATGCAAACCCTGGACACTCCAATTGTTCAGAATCACCGCCTTGGGGAATATCCCAATCAAGTACCCACTAACAAAGAAAGATATCAAAGATTGGTGGGGACGACTGATCTACCTATCCCATACCCGACCCGACATCGCGTATGCTGTAAGTGTTGCTAGTCAGTTTATGCATTGTCCAAGTGAAGATCATATGGATGCGGTTCTTCGGATTCTTAAATATTTGAAGTCCGCACCAGGAAAAGGACTTATGTTCTCTAAGAATGATCATCTGAATATCAGTGGCTATAGAGATGCGGGTGGGCAGGGAATGTCACTGATAGACGATCAACATCAGGGTACTTCACATTTGTGGGAGGTAACTTGGTTACTTGGAGGAGCAAGAAACAGAATGTTGTTGCTTTGTCTAGTGCAGAAGCGGAATTTAGAGGAATGACCAAAGGAATTTGCGAACTTCTTTGGTTGAGAAAATTGCTTACAGAAATTGGATATGCACCTACATTAGGAATGCATCTACAGTGTGATAACAAGGCTGCAATATCCATTGCACACAATCCAGTTCAACATGATCGCACCAAACATGTTGAAGTGGATCGACACTTCATTAAAGAGAAAGTTGAAAATAAAGAAATTCAGCTTCCGTTTGTCAAGTCCGAAGACCAGCTGGCAGATATTTTGACAAAAGGTTTTTAGCAGAGTATTCCACAACTCACTGATCAAGTTGGGCATCGGTGATATCTATGCACCAACTTGAGGGAGAATGTTAGAAGTTGTCATATTGAATTTGTCTATGTTAATTATGTTGTTAATGTGGCTAGTAATAGTCAATTAATGTTTGGCACCTACTATGTTTGGCACCTACAATATTTGGGGGGCTTGACTAGGTTGGTTGCCTAACTTGGTTGGTTGGCTAACTTGGGGGGCTTAGGAACTTGTATATATATGTGTTGATTGTAAGTAATGAAGACATAAGTGAAAATCAGAAAATATTCTACAACTCTCATTCTCTCTACACATTCCACTATCTCCTCTCAATATTCTCTATGTTTTGACAGGAACTGCTTTGACTTGTCTACCCCCCAGTCAAACGTTTTGAATCCTGCTCCAGCATTTATTCAAACATCTTCGAGTCGTTTGAATACCTCAACTCTACCTAATATATTTGCTCCACAAATTCCAGCCTTTACTCCTACACCCTTTGGAGCCTCATTTACACCATTGATTTCACCCAATCTTTTTATACCTTCAGCATCATCTTTTTATGTACCTGGACAAATTTCATCTCCGTCTCTTTTTAGTTCATCATCCACGCCCACATCTACGGTTGCATTTCCTGCTCCAGCTCCAACAACTTCCACATTTAATTCCAGCCCAATCAATCCTTTATCTTCTATTGCACAAACAGGTGGTACTGCTGGACTAACTACCACTTCCTCTGGTGGGCTGTTTACAATTCCCTCTGGTAATACACATATATCCCATGAAGAGAGGTTTCCATTAGAGGTTAGTGTTACAAACAGCTGTATCAATCTTCTTTTTTAGATTGTTGAAGGTTTTTATTTTACTCCCATAAGATCTTTGACCTTTTTTGTTGCTAGACTAAAACAGGAGCATTAAGTCATTGAGGTCTTAAATTTTGAGTTAAGGTTACTTAATATGCCATCCCCATTGCTGGCTTGACCTAAGCTTTGCATTGATAGGGTTTTGATCCAGTTCTTTTCAGCCTTGCCCATTAAAAGCACGGTTGTCACCAAACATTGATTTAAATTGCATCTGTGCAGCTTTAGTACACAGGGATTTGTGACAATTCATTAGTGTGTTAATTTGTACCAAGTGATATTTTAGTGTTAATTTATATTAAGAATCACTTGTAATTTATGACTAAATATCTCTTTGTTTTTCTGCTAGGAAAAAAGGAGATTGAGGATTAAGATTGCAAGGTCTAATCGCGAGAAACATGGTCAAAATGTGAGAATGATGCCATCTGGTGAATAGTTAATCTGTATAGTTTTTCCTCTACGAGCTAATGTGAACTTTGTTCTCACTCCTTCTTGCTCCTTTTCCTTTTGCAGTCCCCTTCTTCTTCTGTCCTTTCGTGGCCATAGGCGGCGCACAGGCAAAACTAGTAGATGCTATGGACGTCCTACAAGAAGCATTGCTTTAGGTGTTTTTTTTTTTTTGGGTCAGAAGCATTGCTTTCGGTGTTTAGTTCAATCGAATAGGATTTTTTATGTAACTAGTTAAGCTGTAGTTGGCATTTTCAGGACAAATTTCTGTGCAGAATGGTCATTGACTTGGCAAATTTATAAATTTTCTTTTTTGGATCAAGTGGCAACTTTACAATTACTGAGTCATTAGAATTAAAATCATGGAAAAAATAATAAAGTGATATTCTGGCAACCAAAGATCAAATCAATACATGTTAAAAATGATTTAACTAGAGCCATCTATAGATTTACATAATTCTAATTACATCTTTAGAAGATGGTTAACGTACTCAAAACAAAAGAATGATTACAAAGGTATTTTTAAAAACACCCAAAACAGAAAAGAAAAAATAATAATTTTTATATGATATGATCTCATCCATCACCCCATATGCATAGAACTTAGAAGGGTGGGTTCCAAGAGGCATTTGCACCACCTGCTGTACAAATAGTATAGTTGCGCTTTTTAAAAAGCATATAGCTGCCCGGCTTTATTGGGGTAATATTTTTTAATTTTTTTAAAAAATAGAATAGGTGCGCAGCTATACTTTTTACATATATACGGTGATCTTTTTTTTTTTATCAAAAATTGTTTTTTTCCCCATTTTTGTTTATCAATAGTTTAGAGCATTATCAATTACTATTAGGCCATTACCCGAGTCTTTTATTGTCTCTTTTGTGAGTTTTTACTTTTCCCCAGTTACTATACATATAAAGAATTTAGCATTTCCACGTTTAATACTCGTATTGTACATGTACATACATATTTTTATGTTTAATACACTTGGTTTTTTACAAAATTTTTAATAACACACACAAAATTCAGGTATTATACACATAATGTAAGGATTATATTTTGGCTCTTCTCTTATGACAAAACTAGTGTATTTTGCTGAGGTTTATGTATTGGTTTAAGTATGTTTGAATGCACATGCTAGATTCAAAAGTGTCGTCTTTGCAATTCAAAAATCATTGCATACATTCACATGGATTAATACACAGGATTGATACAAGCCTTCAAATTCGTTTTCTAATTCATTATGTATCAATCCATCCCAATCTGTATCAATCCATGATATTATGTTTCAATCCACTTTGAGATGTATCAATTAATATGTTATTAAAATATCTTCAGCTCTTGATTTCATTCAATGCAGACTTCAAATATCTTCTTATCTGTTTAAACTTGTTGAAACTATTGTTCTTCTTAAAAAGACCACTTTGGAGTTTAATATCTTTTTATATGGTTTGATATTTTCATATATTAAACTTCTCTTTTATTCTATAGTCTCATGTTCCAACGAGTGTTTTTCTCAAAGCTTGATATTATCTTCTCCTTTATTCTTCTTGAGCCGTTCACCTAAAGATAAATATCTCTATGACTATGTTGAATATTTTTTAGTCAAAACTTGACAACTCACAAAGCACATGACACTTTACTATTATTTATCCTTATCCCTTCCCTTGTGTGCTTTGTCTGAATAGCTTGTCTCAAGAATATTTTTAAAACAATTTTATCTCTTTTATTCTTCTTGAAACCGCCCACCTTGAGATCACTTTTAGTTATTCTCTTTCAAAAGCAAAAGTCTTAGATAGACCCCATGTGTTTGTTGACTACATACCATGCGTAGCCTAATGTGTGTTGCTCCTTATTGGACAACAAATATATTGTTTATTGGGATACACTTGCATACTGGTTTTCCAGTATCACTCCCATAGGATATGTGTTTGCTGCTGTCTTGCCCCTTCAGATATTTTAGCAACAAAACACCATTCTTTATATTATATGTGGTTGGGTGAATGATTCTCTTTGCTCAAAATATCCTCTCTTCATTCGAATCAAGTTTCTATATATTCTAAGCTAAACCTACGGAAGAGATTGAGAAGTTCATTTGAACTTGCTTCATTTTTATCAGTTCTTTGAAGAACCATTCATGCTAGACATGTAAAAACAGAAAATCTGCATCTTTGATGCAGACCCGGTTCTAGTTTTTGAAATCATTCTATAACTGCTCTTGAGCATTCAAAAACTGTTTTATTGTTTCAGCCATTGTTAATTGCTTGAGAGTATGAGTATGATTGCATACACATAAAATTCCTCCAAGTATATTCACATTGATTTCGGTTGTGTCTTTTGTTTCATTGTTGTTATGTTGATTTAAACTATATGCTTCAAGTTTATTACTTCTAGTTTAATCATCACAACACTTGGTTTCATTTGTCTAGCTTAATCATTCTTTGTGATTAAGAGAGATGAAAATCTGAAACCACAACTCACTTCATATCATTATACTTTCTGCAACTTGGAGCTTGGTGCTGTTGCAAACCTTGAAGATTTGTCTGTTGCAATTGGAGCTGAATGCTCATGCAAAGACTAGAAGAGAACTTGCTGTTGAGAAGTAAAGATTGTGCTTTTCTGGAAGGTTAGATAGTTAGCTGCCTGTTGTGTGTAGATGAGCTAATATTGTGCTTTGCTAGAAGGTTAGATAGTTAGCTGCCTCCTGAGTGTAGATGGAGCTCAACTCCTTTGTATCTTGTACTTCTCATTGATAGTGGATTCTCTTCCTGGCTTGGTCCCCAGATTCTCCCCCTTGTTGGGTTTTTGGGTTAACAAATCTTTGTGTTTGTTTATATTCTTGTTGTCATTAGTTGTACTTGATGCATCTGTTCAAATCACATCAGTACACTAACATTGATCAATACGACGTTGCTTGTATTGATCCAAAATCACAAGGGTTTCTGTTTGTATTAATACGTGGTGTCGTCTGTATCAATCCAGTTTCATGCAGTTCAGTTTTAGTTACTTACTGCAGATGCTAAGTAATTAAACACCATGGTTGTGCATGTGTTTATGTTTCCGCTTTATTAATTCTTAACTGGGCTTAATTTTTAAAAAGGTAGGTTATTACCATATAGCCTACTTCACCCCCCCTCTGTAGGCTTTTAGAGCTTAGGGCTTGTTTTACACATAATTTTTGCATAATAATGATTAAAAATAAAATATATTAAAACATTTAAATCTATAAAGTATATATATCAAAAGTAGCAAATTAATATATGTAAAGTATAAAAACTAATGCAAATAGAAGGGTCCATGTTATATATATATATATTTTTTAATAAAGAGTATAGTCGAGCGGCTATACTACCGTGTTTTAATTTAAAAAAAAAATAGTATAGCTGGGTGGCTATACGGCCTTGACACGTGTCGCCGAATCGCTAGTTGGGCACTAATGCTAGGTGGGTCCTCTTTTTTTCTTTCCAAATAGTATAGCCGTGCTCTGAATTTTTTTCCTAAAAAAGAGTATACGACTTTACTAGCGTCATTTAGGGTTTAGCACGAGCGGTTATATAGATATATATTTTTTTTTTCATAAATAGTATAGCCGATCGGCTATATGCCTTTTAAATATAATATGCTTAAAGAGTATAGCCGGCCGGCTCTTCTACCTTTTTTATTTAAAAAAAATAGTATAGCCGGTCGGCTATTTTTGGATTTGGGGTCGTTTTTTTTCAATTATTTTAAAAAAAATAATATAGCCGTCTGGCGATACTCTTTACATAGCTATTGCGATCTTATTATTATTTTTTTTTATAAAAAAAAATTCCCTTATTTTTGTTTATAGATAGTTTAGAGCATTATCTATTACTATTAGGCCATTAACCGAGTTTCTATTGTCCCATTTTGTGTTTTTACTTTTCCAGAGTTACTACCCGTATAAAGAATTTAGCATTTTCATGTTTAATACACTTGGTTTTTTTACAAAATTTTCAATAATACACACAAAATTTAGGTATTATACAAATAATTTTCACATAATGTTGAATAAAAATTATATATATTAAAAAAATTAAATCTATAAAGTATATATATCAAAACTAGCAAATTATTATCTATAAAGTATAAACTAATGCAAATAGATGGGTCCTTTTTTATATATTTTTTTTATAATAAATAGTATAGCCGGGCAGCTATATGATTGTGTTTTTATTATTTAAAAATGGTATAGCCGAGCGGCTATACTCTCTTGACACGTGTCACCGAATCGCTATTTAGGAACTAGGCGCTAGCCGGATCCTTTTTTTGTCTTTTCAAATAGTATAGCCGCGCGGCTATAATGTGGCTTTTTCTTCAAAACAGGTATAGCCGCGGCCTTACCGTCGTGGTTTTTTTTTGAAAAAAAAAAAATCGTATACGACCGGTTATTCTCCCTTTTTGATTATTTAAAAATGGTATAGCCGTGCGGCCATACTCTCTTGACACGTGTCGCCAAATCGCTAGTTGGCTGCAAGGCGCTAGGCGGGTCCTCTTTCCCAAATAGGCTATACTCTGGATTTTTTTATTTAAAAAAAAAGTATCCAGCTTTTCTAGTGTCGTTTTTTTTTTAATATATAAAATAGTATAACCGCCCAGCTATACGCTTGTAGCGATCTTTTATAAATAAAAAAAATTTGTTTTCCCCTTATTTTTGTGAGAGCATTATCCGTTACTATTAGGCCATTATTTGAGTTTATGTTGTCCCCTTTAAGTTTTTACTTTTTCAGAGTTACTACCCGTATGAAGAATTTAGTATTTCACGTTTAATACACGTATTGTATACATATGTACATATTTTTCATGTTTAATACACTTGATTTTTTACAAAAATTTCAATAATATGCACAAATTTCATGTATTATACACATAATATTAATTAAATTTGATTGGAAAAAATCAGAAAAATGGGTATTTTACCCCCCTTTATTTATCTTTTTTATCCAATGTTGAATTGATGTCCTATGTATAAAGTAAGAAGAATATTTATGTCTATAAAGTAAATATATCGAAACTAGCAAATTAATATATATAAAGTATAAACTAACGTAAATAGATGGGTCTTTTATATATATATAATAAATAGTATAGGCTCGCGGCTATACTACTGTGTTTTTATTATTAAAAAAATTAATATAGACGCTTGGCTATATTGTCTTGACGTGTGTCACCAAATTGCTAGTTGAGAGCTAGGCGGGTCCTCTTTTTACTCTAATTTTTTTAAAAAAAACAGTAAACAGTATAGCCGACCGACTTTACCGTCGTCATTTTCTTTTATTTTTTATTTTTAAATAGTATAGCTGCCGGCTATATTCTTACTATGATCTTTTCTTCTTTATTTAATTTAATTTTTTTAATAAATAGTGCGGCTATACTTCCATTTTTGTTCCATTGTAGCCTTGTTATATTCTTATAAGTTGTGATGCAAGGTCTTCATATTTTCCTTACATATAGGAATACCTCATTGTGAGCATGAGCTCAATCAAAATATATAGGAATACCTCATTGTGTAGTGTTTCATTGTTGCTGTATCATATTCTTATAATTCGTGATGCATGAGCTCAATAAAAAGCATTTGGATGCCTTCAGGATATCAACTTATGGGCCCCAACGTTGGCGAAGTCGAGTTCCTCCTTACACACCAACTGAACCAGATGACCGTGTTGTCTAGAAACTAGGGAAGGCCTCCAGTCAATATCGGCGATGCCGATTTCTGGAGACAAAACTCACGAGGAACTGAGATGGCAGGATTATCAATTGGGGGATAGAGGTATATTTTACTTAAGAAATTTCTTGTGAGCAATGATGGCCTCTACCAAGTTCTATATATAATAAATGTATAATCTTAAATTTCAGGTGGACATGTTTCCTGCTGGAGGGAGTTGTTTTCCCTTGTCGACGTCAAACATTTTGAAGCACCAACATTTGCTCAAACATCTTCAAGTCTTTTTAATACCTCAACTCCATTGAATATATTTGCTCTACAAATTCCATCCTTTAGTTTTTTAGGCTCTAGGACCTTATCTATACCATTCACTTCTTCTACTTTTCCTCCCTCAACTTCACCCAATCTTTTCACAACTTCATCATCATCTCCTTCAGGATTTCAGACAAGCTTCATCTCCATCTCTTTTTATCATTCGTAATTGGATTAGGAGGAATTGAATTGAGGAGGAGTTGGATTGAAGATAATTAGATTCCGAATTCCTAATCAAGTTGTTTACTAAATCATATGGATTGATGGGAGTTAGATTCCAGATTCCTATTTGATATCGGATTCCTATTGAAGTTGTTTACTAAATCACATGGAATTAGAGTAAGAGTGGTATTAATTACTAAAATGTCCTCGTTATTGGGTAAAGGTAGATGGCATATTTGAAATTTTGAAAATTGTGTGAGGATATAATTGGTAAAAAAGATGAATTTCTAATGGATTAATTCTCAGGAATTAGAATACCACCTCCCACCCAAGAATTGAATTCCTCCAAAATCAGTAATTCAATTCCTAATTTTGTGTGAACCCCACTTACTTTTCAATTCCCTGATGTGAAGTAAACGCGTGAATCCTCTATAGATGAAATTCAATTCCTATTTAGTAAACACACCACACCATTAGTTCATCTGACCCATCTACATTGTCATTTCCTGCTCCAGCTCCAAGAACAGATTCGAGATCTAATTCTGGCCTGTTCAATTCTCCATTTGGTGAGCATTTATATATATATATATATATATATATGAATGATGGTTGTACTTTTTGGAAAAAGAAAAAATTTATTGGACCACTGTTTCTGGTGGAGGTCAAGGAATAAATACCTCATTGTATTTTGTTCCATTGTAGCTTTGTTATATTCTTATAAGTTGTGATTCTGGGGATTCATATTTTTCGTACGAACAGGAATGCCTCATTGTGAGCAATCAACAAGGAATATGTAGGAATTCCTCGTTGTGTTTTGTTTCATTGTAGCTGTATTATATTCTTATTATAAGTTATGATGCAGGAGTTCAATCAACAACATGTGGAAACACTGCCTGTGGGATATCAGCTTCTTGGGGCCAATTTGCGGGAAGTAGAGTGGTGCCTTACACTAAAACAGCTGGACCAGATGGTGGTTCATTAAGTGGGTTATACCAATCAATATGCGGGATGCGGATTTATGGAGACAAAAGTCATGAGGAACTGAGATGGCAGGATTATCAACTCAAGCAAGTTGGGCCGCGTCTTCGTAGGCTCGAGTGGCGTCCTCCGCGGTGTCGAACGTCCTGAGCCAAAGCCTCACCTTTTGCACAGTCCTTAATCTCGGCGACCCATCTTGCCATGGCCTCTGTCGAACGCCCATGAACTAATTGTGGTGTCCTCTCGTCGACGATTTCCTTTTGCCCCGGACGCCGTCTTTTTGTGTGCGTAAACCCATTGGTTGCCTTTTGCTTCGGTCTCTGATTGAAACCGTCTGAGCATGCAGATGCAGTGGTGGTGGCCTTATAATGCTGGAGAATCTTTGAGCTCGAGATGGTTTCCTAGAGGGTATTTCTCTTTCCCGAAGTGGGAGGACGTGTGGCCCTTCAACTAATGGCTGTGCATCGGTGAACGATGGTGTCGGAGTTGGAGTGATCCTTGATACTTCAACCCTAGAAAGAGAACCAATTTATGCAAACGTATAAACAGAACCAATTCGAACATAAAAAAAGAACCAATTCATGATATTTTAACCCTGACAAGGGGTATCGAACTCGGTTGGGGCTCAACGCACAGCTCGCACCTTACCAATTGAACCAACCTTTCTGTTTTCTTTTCTTCTTCTTCTTTCTCCCATCACTCTTTCTTCCTCTCTTTTTTTCTCTTTTCTTTTCTCTTCCTTTTTAATTCTTTTTTTCTCATCTCTTCTTTTTCCTCTCTCTCTTTTCTTTTCTCTCCTTTTTCCTTCTCTTTTTTCTTTTTCTTCTGGCAATACATGGATTCGATTGGTGCCAGTCCTCTTGCTCCTTCATCGAAATCCTTGTTTGTTTGTTTTTGGTCAATTTTCTCCTTGTTTGTTTCTCTCTCTCTCTCTCTCTCTCTCTCTCTCTCTCTCTCTCTGTGTAGATGGCCCTTCACCATTTTCTTATCAATGGCCTTTGTAGATCGTATGAGTTTGCTAGTGGTTACTGGCGGTTACTGACAGTTCCATTGGTTTTTTCAACTCCAACAAACTTGTATGAGTTGTTGGCTTTCCACCGCCACGTCATTATTTCCGGCCCATGAAATAGTTTTTTCATTATTAGTCTTCCTTAATTTGGTTTATTGTGTAATGGGCCTTGATATTGGCTTAGCCCATGCCCACATTCGGCATATTAGTATCGAACGTGATAAGAAATTTTGGTGGTATTCCATTGAAAAATCCAAATTATTTCGATTAAATGTATATGACCGGTAGTTAACTTAATATATGGTGGTGTTCCAACGTTAAAATTGAAAGGAGTTAAGTTGCATCTGATCGAATTTATACTCGAGGTCATTTAATATCCATGCCATGTCATCGAATTTAACGGTTTTTATTTGAAAACTAACGGAATTGGGAACCTTGGTCACAAAATGGAAATTCAAAGGGCAAATTGAGACTATTTAGAAATCACATGGGGTATTTCAACAAATCAAGTTATTCCTAATTGATTTTTATTATATATATTTTTAAACATTTTAAATAATTTCAAGCATTTTTTTTATTTTTATTTTTAATAGTTAAATTTATCAAAATACCCATGTCACGTTGATTTAATGATTTTTATCTGAAAACACATGGAATGAGGCAACCTTGGTCACATAATGAAAGTTCATGGGGAGATTGAGTCTTTAAAACGTTATACGGTAAACTGAGATTATTTGAAACCACTAGGGCATTTCAACAAATAAGCCTAAATATTTGGGCGTGTGTTCCATTTTACCCAATTTCCCTTTTTTTTTTTTTTTTTTTTTTCTCTTTTTTGCCAGTGTAAAGTAAGTAGCTTTTGGCTTCTCCAATTCTGACGTGACATTGGCGCGCGAGACTTGGAATGTTGCAACTTGCAAGCCAAGCCATCTTTCCTCTCTCCCTTTATCTTTCCATTTCATCACTTTCGACGCTCAGTTCCTTTTTCGAAACCTTACTTCCACATTCGTCTTCTCCATCGCTTTAGCTCACTTTCAGGTACTTCGAAAACCCTTGCCTTCACTTTTAGTCTGTTTATCAGGCTTACGATTGCGTTTAATTTCTGCTGTATTGTATTGATGCTCTGGTTTTCTTATTTCTGCAATGGCTCGCGTTAATTCGGCTTGTGTTTTAGCGATTTCTCGCATTATTAGATTCTCGTTGCCTTGTTATTTTGTGTTGAATTTGTGTTCTATTTCTGTTTCAGCGTGGGATCGACAAATCTAGCCCTGATTTTGAATACAGAATCGTAAGAGAAGATGTTTGGTTCTACTAACTGTGAGCTTCTTTTCTCTATCTTTAATTTGATCCTTGAGTTTGATTTTGTTTCCTCATACTAACTGTGTTTTTCAATTCATTCCATATTTGAATAATTGTTTTCTATGTTTTTTTCTTAAGGGAGAATTTCATTTAGATCCCCTGAAGTTTGGCATAATTACAGCCATACTCCACAGGTTTCATTTATTACAGTCACACCTCCTAAATCTAACAAGACCAAGTTAACAGTCCAAGGCTAGAACTGTCTTTTTACTGATGTTGAATAAAATATTAATTAATTATTTTTAATTTTCAATTTAAAAATAAAAAAATTTACAAATTCAATCCTCCCTCTCTCTCACAGGGCAGCCCGCTCCCCCGCTATCCCCATCTCCACCCACCACGCCCCACCCGACAATCCCACCCAACCACCACCATTCTCTCTCTCCTCGCCCAGCCCCACCTCCGCGACCCACTATCTCCCTCTCTCCTCTCTCTGCCTCTTCTCTTTTTCTCTCTCTCCCTAGCACACACAGAAGCAAAAAAATTAATCAAGAGACATAAATTTTGGTAAAAATGCCTTTCTAAGGTTTTGGACTGTTAAGAAGTCAACGGTACTTTTTTAAATGGTTTTTTTGGTTAAAAATTCTCCTGGGTCCCTTTCTCCCACTTCTATGGGTTTGTTGTAGCTGATTGTACTGAGCTCTGTGAAGCAATGTGGAAGAGGTTCCCATGTGTAATTTTGTAGTAGTTTTAGAGTGTGGTTTGCTTCAAAGCTTTGAGTTTGTGTAATCTCTGTATTGTTGAAATCATTTTTGTCTTTCATTGGGGGAGGAGTTTCTGTTCTTGAAGCTCTGCTCCTTCTTCAGCTTCCGACCACCTTCTTCCCCAGCGCATCCACACTCCGCCCCTCTGTCTATATCTTTCTCTATATGGCAACCAGGGGCATAAAGGACTTGTTGTGAACTTCTTTCCTTGCCAAATGAATTTGGATGATCTTTCTTTTTTATTTAAGTAAATAGATTATTGTTTAGGTTTCTGGTAG